>CAJGYO010000004.1:101910915-102083250 GCA_904845875.1 Miscanthus lutarioriparius | reverse complement strand
TAGTTTGTGATGATGAAAGTCTTATTTTTAGCATGTTCTAGTATATGATGAATCTTTTTTTCGAGCTTTTGTCCAAGTCCATGATGATGACATTGTCATTCTGAGCATTTGTCCTTAAATTCCATTCATTTTTTCTAGATGGACTTGGAAGAGAAGAGACGCATTCTTTTTGCTCGTGATGCTGCTCTTATCACTGCTATGTATGCCCTGCTGTTTGCTAGACTTAGAATGCTTCAGAGTCAGCGGCCTTAGATCAGTTATGGTCCAATGAGCATTAGGGATGAGGAGCGCCAAAGGAACTTGAACTTAATTTACAACTACAATGATATAGTGTGTGAACATGCTTAGAATGAGAAGGGCACCCTTTTTCCTGTGATTCTTCACTTGATCTGAGACTTTGGGCAATAGCAATGATGTTTTTTCTGTGATACTACACTTGATCTGAGATTTTGAGCATGTGCAATGATGATAAATTTTCTGTGATACTACACTTATGCTGAGGCTTTGGGCATGTGCAATGATGATAAATTTTCTGTGATACTACACTTATGCTGAGGCTTTGGGCATGTGCAATGTTGTTTTTTTCTTGATATAATACACCTGTGCTGAGGCTCTGGGCATGTGCAATGATGAATTAGACTATGGCTGAGGAGATGATGCCTGCTGATGAGCTTGTGTTCCCTGGACTGGATGGTGGTCTTTTGGCTGGTGACAATGTGGTTGCAGAGGACTGTGTAGTGGGTGGTGGCCTATCCCTGTGCAGTGGTGGCCTCTTTTGTGCATACCTAACTACAGCTGGTGGATGTGTAGTGGGTTGACCTTATCTTTTGTGCAGTTGATCTGATCCTACATAGCTTACTTACTAACACTAACATATAGTTAGTGTCTTAGATAACTCTGCACCTACAACCTAGATCAACCTAGTGGTGGCAATCTGACCATGAGTCCATTGCCAATGATGTGAACCTTGTGGTTGTGAACTTGATATGGGCACCACCAGCGCTCGTGATTTGCACAATTTCATTCGAGCACTTGCCTTATTGCCCGTGATGTTTGTTTTCTTATATCCTGAGCACATGTCCATTGCCTCGTGATGCTTTTTATGGTGAACCGAGCACTTGTCCATTGCCTGTGATGTTTTTGGATTGATCTGAGCACATGTTCATTGCCTGTGATGTTTTTTGATTGATCTGAGCACATGCCCATTGCCTTTGATGTTATTTTGATTAATCTGAGCACATGTCCATTGCCTGTGATGTTTTTTTGATTGATCTGAGAACATGTTCAGCTATGGCTTGGTATGTTGTTCATGTTGGGAAGGAGCCTGGGGTCTACTCCAGCTGGGCCGAAGCGCATGCTCAAGTAGATGGTTTCAAGGGAAACTGCTACAAAAAATATGAAACAAGAAATGAAGCTTTGCTAGCTTTCTATGGTGATCAACCTAAAAATCCACCTCTCCTCCAACCTGTCAGTGCACCTCTACTAGAAAATGATGGAAATGGCAACTTTCGCTTGTGCCACAGTTCATGTATACTTGTAATAGCAGTAGTTATTGCCTTGCTAGTAGGTTTTTTTATTTGGAAATTGATGTAATATCGGATGTCAACTAGTGGGTGGTAATGTTACCACTACATGAAAGAGATGACTAGAACTTGTTGTATGCAGCCAACCAAACAATGATCCATACATGAGCTTTTTAAATCAAACACATGCATACAACCAAAACATCGTCTTAGCCCAAACTGGTTTCATAGATGCATGCAACCAAACAACCCTTGTTGCATGCATCCTGGCCTAAACAAATACAACTGGCTGTTCGAACTGGGCTGGCTGGGCTGGAAGGGTACCAAACACGCCATAGGATTTTTATATTATTGCCAGACTACCTAGATATTTCAAAGCCTATGAAAACACAAGAGATGACAAGGGAGGTTTGGATGCCAGCCATCGATCGCCACATGTGCGGCAGACCGTGGCTCGCCACGGAGCGTGGCGTAGGAATTGCTCGCCGCAGAGTGTGGCGATATTACAGAGAGCAAAAGCTCTGCATCACATGTGGTTGTGTAAGTTGTATTCTCAACCAAACAATGCATGTTAAAAAAAACAGCGCGCAGAAAACTTGTGGTGCGCTGCATCCGTGTCTTTGGCTAGCTGAGGCGGCCAACCAAACAGCCTCGACACCCGTATGAATTTCCTCAAGCGCAAGGGGATTCTTGGAGGTATAGCCTATAGGGTCACAGCTCTACTGCGTGATGGCAGACGCAGTGGCGGATGGAAGATGTGAACTTACGTGAGGGGTGGTAGCAACGGTGAGAGGGCGATAGGGGTGGGAGTGGGCAAGCAAGCAGCCGTGATGGGGTGAGAGGAGCTTGTCCTTCTCTTTTGAGGAAGGGAATAAGTAAGGGCATGTTTATCTTTTAACGCAGAGGAAGGATCCTGAAGAATAAGCTAGGCCGACGGATTTAGAGATTGCAAGAATCCACGTATAAGATTATTACCATCCGCTTCCATAAACTCTATCGGTGGCCATTTCATAGATTTTTTTAATATGATTTTCAAAATCTCAAGGGCATTCATATAGGCCCTAAACAGAAGATGATGTGTCATGTCTTGGTGTGACGTGGTATCCTGGGGTACAATTGTTTTTTTTCTATTTTGGATTAAAAGTAATAATTGATTAAACTACATTATTTCAATTTGGTTGTTTGTAAGTAGGGAGTATGATATAGAGTCTATTTTCTCAGAATCACACCTCCTATAAACACTTCATATGATATCTGATGTGACACCTCAAAACTTAGGTGTCATATGAATGAGGTGTCATATAAAGTGTTATAGGAGGTGTTCGATATTAATAAAAAATAAATTACAGAATCCGTCGATAATCCACGAGGCAATTTATTAAGACTAATTAATCCATCATTAACACATGCGTCATCTTGACACCACATTATCAAAATCATGGACTAATTAGGCTTAAAAGATTCATCTCGTAAATTATTCACAAACTGTGTAATTAATTATTTTTTTAATTTATATTTAATACTATATATATATATATATATATATATATATATATATATATATATATATATATATATGGTTAGGCTATTTTGCAATTTGGCCATAGAATAAGTTATTCTGTAGCCACCTCCACTTACGATAATTTTATATACTAATTTATCATAAAGTGAATACATATTTATTTATAGTTGTGTTACTATAACACACGATGATATTTACCATAACGTTATAGTAAATCACTTAATAAGGAGTTATCGTAATCTTATAAATTAGCTTAGTAATTATCGTAACTCAAAGTGGCCCACGTAATAAATTATTTTATAAACAGCTACTGAAAAACAGTAGTTATATATATATATATATATATATATATATATATATATATAATATTCGATGAGACCGAAAGTAAACTTCGAAGTAAACAAGCCCTCCGTCGCCCTCCCATATTGATCTTGGTCATCAGCTTCGGTCAGGGCCCGGACAAAGGCCGCGTCGGTGCCGGTGCACGCCGCCGCAGATACTCCTGCAGGTCAGCAGCCATGGGAAGCAGGGGTAGCTGACGGTGGGAGCACAGTATCAGTATCCCTTGTTCGCTTTTTTCTACTGTGCGCATCATGCTAATTACTAAGGACTCATCCGCAAGGTTTTGGTTCTACACGTACTCCTTCCGTTCCAATTCATCGATAGTTTTGACATTTCTAGATATATAAATTTTATTATGTATTTAAATATATCGTATGTCTACCCTTAACTTGTTTGGGGCTGACAGGTTTTGTTGTTGTTATTATATTTAGATATATCGTATATCTATATACATAGTAAATGTTATATATCTAGAAAAGCCAAGCGACATATAATTTGGGACAGAAGGTGCACATCATTTGTTCACTGAGCGAGCGTTTGTATTTTCCATATATATGGACGGAAAGATTGACCGTTCTCATGTGTCAGTATCAGTTAGTATCTTTTATTTCCTTTAATTATTTCAACTTTCACAGTCACCTATGCCTTTTTTTTATACCGGGAGAAGTTCATTTTAACTTTTCAACTGTTTTTCGAGTCTGACTTTTTACCATATATAGCTCTAAATTTCGAATTTCTTCTTACCACTGAACTACCAATACCAAACAAGCGGGATCATCAAGCACAAAGGTGGTTTTGTATTTTTCCAAAAAATAACAAAAACTGATTGGTTTTCTAAAAATTCATATATAACTAATTCATTTTAAAGAAAAAATATGAAACCAGAACCAATCTTTTCTTATAATATAGTTTATTGGTTGGCGCTGGATGGAGTTATTTGAAACTTATTTCTAGAATTGTAGTTGTGCATAGTGTTTTATTGCGCTTAGTCATGCCTATCATTCAAAATAACAATTTTTTGCTATATCCAACCTAGAGATTGACCAAGAGAATACATACTGAAATTAGAGTACAGGATATGTAAGAGTTAAATTTTCCAAATAATTTTGGAGTGCTAATGATGCCATAGTAGCTGTAATGGTTAAATATGATCTATATGTAGTGGAGCATGTCACCTACAAGATTGGTGTCTATTCCCTTATCTTATGTTTACTCGTAGTCTGTTGTAGATTCTTCTTGTCAATCTCCAATATAATATAGTGCAAAAATAATGATTGAAATAAGTAACAAACATGATTATTAGCAATAACAAACAAGGAATAGGAATAATAAATAGAAAAGAATCAAAATTAATTAGTTATTTTTAAAAAATAACCTAGTTTTATTATTTTTAGAAAAATATATAACCAAATTTGAAACCATCTAGAAGGCTAAGTTTGTCCAGTACTCCAGTATTGATAGTCCAGTGGTCAAATGTTTTTTGGTTTTAGAGTTAAATGACAAAAAAACAAACTTGGGCAATAGTTAATGAAAAAAATAAACCTATCCCTTTTCATTATATTTGACATCAAGATATTTTGATATGCAACTTTAGATCTTCTTTGATTCTAATGTATGGTAAAGATCAATCACTTGCCAACATCACGAAGCTATCTTTTGTTTATCAAACCAAGTCAATTTTGACCTCTTACGTGCATGAGGGTATACAACAAAGAAAGTTGAGTTCATTTTCTTTACTTTTCTTTCACATGGCATGGGTCGAAATAGAGAAATAGATACAAATATTTTTATATTATTATGGCTTAGGTAATGTCAAAGTATCTTTAACACTATCAGGCATAAAGGGTACGGATTAATCTCTATATAATGGCAACAGTCGGGTACTTTATTTTTTCCCTGAGTAACATGATATTTTATATGCTTGAGAATTGATATGGAGGCTTCTTTTGTAGATCAAATACTAAGTTAATAGATTACAACTAACTTATACACGAGTTACAATCACTTTTACGTGTAGTTTTTTTTAAAAAAATATTTATGTTACTTATTGTCCAAAAGCCGCGCCCAAGCACCGAAAGAGTTCCTAAATTACTCGTATGTCCAACAAAGAATGTAATTCTAGATTTTGGGTAGGTTGAACTTTCTAAAGTTTGGCCAAGTTTGTAGAAAAAAAAGATTAACATTTATGTCTTCAAATAAGTTTACTATGAAAACATAGCTCATAACTAAGCTAATAATATTTACTCCCCCATGTGCAGATTCTTCATAAACAACAATTTTTTAGGACGGAGGGAGTATTTGGTATGTAATTTTTTTCATATAAATTTGGTTGAACTAAGAAATTGTTTGATATTTCAGGAAGTGAGAATTTGTTTTTGGACGGACGGAGTAGTATCATAGACACGTAAATTTCAGTAAGCTGCAGCAAAGTTTTAGCAAAGCGACAGGAAAAAGGAAGAAATGAAATCAACAGTACGTGGGAGTATTTGGCTACATACACCGTGTGAAAGAGCTGTGTGTACGATTGTAGGTGTCCAGTTGGCACACTTGCGCTGTTGCCGGTACACGACGGACGGTCGAACGCTGCGAAAAACGTCCAACCGGCAACCGCGGTCCGAACCTGGTCCCAAGCTGTTCCGAATTCGTAGTACGAGTTCCAACTTGTTCAGATTTTCAAATTTGACATCAAATTGAATCCAAGCCTGATCCAGAAACAGATATTAATTCGCTTAGGACTTGTTTAATTTTTCCCTCCTAAAGTTTACTCCCTATCCTATGAAATGGTTAACACATGCATGGAATATTAAATATAGACTAAAAAATAACTAATTACACAGTTTGCGACTAATTTGCGAAACAAATCTTTTATAATTAGTCTATGATTTGACAACATAGTGCTACAGTACATGTGTGCTAATGACGGATTAATTAGACTTAATAAATTCGTCTCGTGGATTAGTGACGGATTCTGTAGTTTGTTTTTTTATCAGTATCCGAATAACATATGAGACATCCCATATAACACCCGATGTAACATCCAAAACTTTACACCTGAATTTAAACAAGGCCTGACAAGGGCAGAGTGATGGCGCTGTTGTTCCTGCAGCAGCGCTGCACTATAGAGGACAGGAGAAAGTGAGGTCTTGTTTAAATCTAGGGTGTAAAATTTTAAGGTGTTACATCGAAAATTATATAAGGTGTCGCATAAGATATTCGGATACTAATAAAAACAAATTACAGAATCCGTCAGAAACCCGCGAGACAAATTTATTAAGCATAATTAATCCATCATTAGCGCATGTGTTACTGTAGCATCACATTTCAAATTATAGACTAACGGTCTGTTCCCTTGCTCGTACATGATCGTGGATTATAAGCTGGAATAATATTTTTCTCTCACACTAAATCAGCCAGCAATAAATAATCCACAATCATTTACGACCCGCCGAACAGGGGGCTGTAATTAGCCTTAAAAAATTTATCTCATAAATTGATTGTAAACTATATAATTAATTATTTTTTTAGTGTATATCTAATGCACTATGCACGTAGGGAAGAAACTAAACCAGCCTGAGTAAAATCTTCGTCCAAGTTGCCGATTCCGAGGGGCGAGTGAGAGCGATGAGTCCCGGCCCAAAGATCCCGACAGCGATGTCAACTCCTCCTCCCTTCCATACAAATGCTGGAGCTCCGAGAGACTGTGCTGCGCCTCTCTCCAATCCAAGCAGAAGCAACCCACGGGTTTCAGTTTGCGGCGCCGGCGCCTCCGATCGGAGCACCGCTGGTATTATCCATTATTCGTACGACATACAAGTTGCAGTTGCAGCGCAGCAGAGCTCCATCCATCCATCTATACAAGAGGTTGCAAGCAGGTCAGAGCTCACCTCGTTGATTGATCACACTAGTAGTAGTAGTTGTTTTATCTGTCTCTTCCTCCGCTGCTTCTTCTGTGCCATCCATCCATCTCGTGACTGACTGACGGGGATCCGGTATGTGCGTCAGGTATCTGGGCGCCTCCGGGTCCAGGAAGTGTCTGCTCGCCATGGACGGCGGCGAGAGACCGGCGACGAGCCACAAGGCTGCCCCTTTCGTGTAACCAGAGTTCCCATTTGCTTTCTTGCGTTTCGTTATCCGCGCCCCGTTCGAGTCCCTGACTTGACCTCCCCGTTCGCGTGGAACGAACCGCAGCCCGGACGGCGAGCTCGTGGAGCTGCTGTGGCAGGACGGCGCAGTCGTGGCGCAGGCGCACCACCACCACCACCGGCACCCGCTGGTCCAGGCCGGCGCCGGCAATACAGGCGCCAGCGGCGTCACCGGGGAGCAGGCGCCCGCGCTGCCGTGGCTCCCGTGCAGCGGCGGGGCGCTGGGCGGGACGTGTACTCGCAGCTCTGGCAGAGCATCGTGCAGGCCGACGGCCGCATGGTGGGCGCCGACGCCTCGGGCGTGGGCGTGGCTCCGGCCGCCCGCCAAGAGCGGGAACAGCGGCGCCGGGTCCAGCCGGACGGCCGGGGAGGTCGGCTCCAGCTTCTGCGGCAGCAACCTCGTCGCCGCGGCGCTGCACCTGGACGACGACATCGACGACGTCGGCGTCGCCGCGGTGGCGCTGCCGATGCAGCTGGACGACCGGGCGGCCGCGGGCGCCGTCGCCGGCGCGTCCACGTCCATCGGCCGGAACAGCAATGCGCTGCCCAAGAGGAGCAGGGACGAGTTCGACGAGGTTGTGTTCCTCGTTCTCTGTTGCTCCTGCCAATGGGTTCAGTTCAGATTGCATAAAATTCCGCTTCAGTTCGTGAGAGAAAAGAAACGCATTTGCAGGACGCCGACTTCGACACCGTCGACGAGACCCCGCCGTCGTCGAGGCGGCCTGCGTCCAACAAGCGCAGGACTCGCGCCGCCGAGGTCCACAACAGGTCGGAGCGGGTAAGTCTTGAGACCTCCACCTGGCCACGCCATTTGCAGCTATATACCATGGTTGTGTTCTTGATTTGGTTGATGTATGCTGCAGAGGAGAAGGGACCGAATCAACGAAAAGATGCGAGCTCTGCAGGAACTCGTGCCTCAATGCAACAAGGTGAAGAAACAGTTTCTAGCACTGCAACAAGGTGCTTTTGTGCAATTTGATTCTGTTCTAACAGTAGTGCTGTGCTGATTCCGACGATTGCTCAGACCGACAAAGCGTCGATACTAGATGAGGCAATTGAGTACTTGAAGTCCCTCCAAATGCAAGTTCAGGTCTGAAAAATACACTTCCCAATTGGTCTGGTCTGCATATATACTGCATTGTAACCTTCCTGATCACTTCCGTCATCTCGGCATGTATACCGATATGTTTCCATTCCTCAGATCATGTGGATGTCTACTGGGATGGCGCCGATGATGATCCTGGGTGCTCACCAGTTCATGCCTCCGATGACCATGGGCTTGAATTCCGCGTGGATGCCACCACCAGCTGTGCAGTTCCTGAGCCAGATGCAGAGGGTAACACCACCCTTCATGAACAACCCGTTGTCGAATCAGATGCCTCAGATCTTACCCCCTCCCCCTCCTACCAATGCACCCAGTGTAACAGACCAAGCTCAACGGAATCGCATGGCCCTGCTGAGAAATCCCTTCCTTCATCCTAATGATAATGATGCACTGTCAACACCGCCACAGGTTATTGTCGTAATTTCACAAATCCTTCATGTTCCTCTGAATCACCAAGCTTATCTCAGGGTCCCAAAATCCTTGCAGGTGCCAAGTTTATTTGGCTATGGACCACAGATGGTACAAGTGAATGAGATTCAAGAGCTACTGAGTGGCACTGCAGCGCCGGCTTTGGGGACCGACCTACCATCATCCTTTGATGGAACTGGAACATAAGACCGCCACAGGTCCACACTACAGTAAAGTGTTTTTCCAGGTCAGTGTACAGTTTCTGTTATTGGTAAATTGGAATGCAAAGGTTTCTGTATACATATGATCTTCATTGCGATACACTATCACAAGTGCTAGTTTAACCGCGTTGAATTGTACGCGTGATCATTTCCTTTAGCGCTTCAGCCGACTTATCTATTGCGTCCCAAGTTGGAGCATATCAAGTTGTCCTGATTTGGTTTCTTAGAAGAAACCTTGTCGTCGTTTGAACTGATACGACCACTAGAAACTATATAGATCAGTTTTTGACATTTAGTTCTTCTTTGGAAGCTTGCAGCCCTATCATATCAGTAGATGCCTAGATGAACTAGGCTGCGGCGGTTGTACATCCACTTCGCTCGGTCCCTGTTGCATTCATTGGACTGTTTCATCAAATTAGCGGAAACAAGTGGATTAGTTCACAAACAAATCGGTACAGCATTACTTTGTTGATGCCGACAGGGACCCGTTCGAACTTAACTTATAATCCGCACTATTCAGCTTGTTTTTTCAGCCGGAACAATGTTTTTCTCTCATAACAATTCAGCCAGAACAGTGTTTTTCAGCCAATTCAGCCAAGTTTCAGCAAGCCAAATGGGGCCAGGATAAGGAGTGCAACAAGAACTTGCATTGCATCACGGCAGCAACTAGTGCACACAACTAGCATCATGAGTTGCTTCCTTAGTTCCTTTATTCTATCTGTATGAGAGTATCAACAACCAACATGGTTAGCATTATCTCTGAAAGGATTCATAAATTAGACATGCACATTTGTCTGATATGATGCTTGTTGGCCCCTAGATCTTCGGAACGGGTGAGCCGACCACTCCCCGGCGTTGCCGACCACACACTATGGTTAGAGGTAAAAGAAGGGAGGAAGAACAGAGCGCACACACACAACACAAGCATCAGCGTTGGCCGGAGCTCTGCAGAGGAGATGACAAAATTGAACTCGCTCTTTTTACTGAGTTGCAGTGGGAAGCTATATATGTAACTCTACCCATTTAATCCTAGTGCACAGACATGTCAGGCTGCCATGCTGCACATGAACAGCGTCACCACCTTTTGTTTCAGCGACAACCATGAGATTGGAGCCGGCCCGAGGAAGACGAGCACGCCAGAGGTGCTCCGTCATTCGTCGATGTCCCCCGCCATGTCTGCATCGTTGAACACAGTGAGCTGCGGCCTACTTTCACTGGTTTTGGGGAAGATGATCCCCTGATCCATCGTTCCCTTGACGTAGCACAACAGCTGCTTTACCGCAGCCCAGTGATCCTCTTGGGAATCCTCCATAAAACGGCTGACATAGGCCATGGCGAACGCAATGTCCGGCCTCGTGTTGACTAGGTAGCGCAGACCGTCAACGATGCTCCGGTAGAGTGTTGTATTTATCTTCGCCGCGGTGATCGCCTACGCCAACTTTACAGCGCTTCCTTCATCGGAGTCACGCACGCCTTGCACTCAGCCATGCCGCTCCGCTCCAACAGCTTCGAGGTGTACGCGCTCTGACCGAGCGTGAGTGCCTCCTTTCCCTGTCATCACGTGTAGAGCACGTGCTCGGTTGCGCACCGCGTGAACCCAATCTCGCCCAGCGTGGCATCAAGCTTGGTGTTCCACGCTCGTGGGGCCTGTCGCAGTCCGTAGAGTGCCTTGCGCAGTTGGAGTATCCTGTGCTCTGCTCCCTTGATGATGAAACCCGAGAGGTTGCTCGACGAAGACCGTCTCGCTTGGCTCGCCGTTGAGGAATGCCAATTTTACGTCCGTGTGATGGTCGCGATAGTCCTTCGCTGCTACCAAAGCCAGAAACAGTCGGACAGATTCTGTGCGCACTACCGGCGCAAAGACTTCCTCGAAGTCGATGCCCCTTTGCGCCGACAAAGCCTCGCACGACGTAGGCGCGCCTTTGTGCTTGACAATGGCGCGCGCATTGTCTCGCTTGACCTTGTATACCCACTTTAGTCCGACGGACGACATCACGGAGGCGGAACGACGAGCTCCTAAGTCTTGTTTTCCTCGATCGCCTTTCATTTCCTCCAAAGATCGTCGTCGCCAATTTGCATCGCGCTTCGCCCAGCCATGAACGTGGGTGGTTTCCTCCGACCGACGAGAAGCTTCTCGGGTCATTGAGCGGACCGACCCGCTTGCAGACCTAAGGACCCTATGTCGTCGATGATGTCGTACAGCCTGCGGAACCGCACCTCACCATTGTGGAAGGCATTCACGAACTTAGTGATGTCGTTTGGAGGTGAGGCGAACTCGATCGACGTCGATGGAGTCCCCTGTTCCGCCGGAGTGGTCAGCATAGCACCTGGAGTGCTCGGCACTCCAGCTACAGTGTTCGGCACTACTCCTGGACTGCTCGTCACCACTCCTAGAGTGGTTGGCACCACGGTAGGGGTCTCGAAGACAGATCTTGGAGTGCTGGCACCACTACAAGACCTCTTGGCTCCGCTACGGGAGCGTTCGGCACCCGTCCTGGAGTTGTTGGCACCACCGCAGGACCGCTCGGCGCCACTCCTGGAGTGCTCGGCACCGTCCTAGGAGTGTTCGGCTCTGTTGCTGGAGTGGTCGACACCTTCACTCCAGCGTCTCCACCACTGTGGATGACCAAGTGCTCGACGACGAAGGTGCTGGTGAAGCTGTCAGCTTCCCCCGTGCCTGGACTGTCCCAATCCTAGGTCTCCTTCTCATCGAAAACGACGTCGCGCGAGACAACCAGCTTGCCTCCGTGTGGGTCGTAGAGCCGGTACGTCATGGTACCTTTCGCGTAGCCCAGGAGCACCATCGATGTGCTCCTATCCTCTAGCTTGGTGAGGACCGGCTTCGTCTTCCTGACGTGGCCGATGCAGCCGAATGTCTGGAGGAAGGACACGCTCGGCTTGCGTCCATACCAAGCTTCGAACGACGTCTTACCTTTCAGAGTCTTGGTGAGCACGCGGTTGAGGATGAACACCGCCGTGGTCATCGTCTCACCCCAGAACCTTGTCGGCATTCCTTTGGCCTTTATCATGGATCGAGCCATGCCGACAACTGTCTGGTTCCGCCGCTCCACCACGCCATTATGCTGTGACGAGTACGGCGCGGTGTGGTGTCAAACCACACCCTGATCCGCGTAGTACGCAGCGAACTCCACCGAAGTGAATTCGCCGCCACGATCAGTCCTCAGCACACGTAGCTTCTTGCCGCTCTCTTGCCTCGCGACGCGTCTTGAACCGCTTGACCGCTTTGTCGCCTCGGTCTTCTTTGGTGGAAAGTCTGCAGACCATATGTACCGGCTGCAGTCATCCACCAGCAAGATGAAGTACTTGCGCCCACTAGGCGTCGTCGGTGTGATCGTCCTGCAAAGGTCACCATGGACCAGCTCGAGGGTCTCGCCAGGAGGTACTTTGTCGTCTTCGGAAGCGACAATCTTCTTTGCTTTCTCGGCTAGGCGGCTATCACACAGTTCGCTGCGTGCTCGATGTGAGGCAGCCTGACCACCATCTTCTTCACCGATCAAGAGCGTCGCCGAAATGAGATGTCCATACCGGGCATGTTACGTACCACGGCTCCTTCGTGCGCGCCGTACCAAGCAGATGGGTTGCTCCACCTTGAGGTCGGCGGTACAACCAATTTCGGGACCTCTTTACCTTGGCAAGCAAGTACCGCTTGCCGGTCCTCGATCCTAAGGACGCCGTCCTTGATCAAGATTACCGCATTCTTGGCGCTCATCCGGTGGTTAATCGATGATGCTTAAATCTGGTATGGGATGTAATATACATCCGTTAGCGGCGTGGTGCTCGCCGTTCGCACTTGAAGATGATGGTGTCGCGCCCTTGGATCGCCATACCTTGAGCCATCAATGAACTTTACCGTGTTGGTCACATCGTCGTCGAGCTCGGAGAAGGCTGCCTTGGAGCCTATCATGTGGTTGCTAGCGCGGAGTCCGTGTACCATCGCTGCTCCTATCCACCGTCAACACGTCCGAGGTGGACTTGGGCCCACGGGTCGTTGAGGTTGACGCCCCTTGAGCCTTCCTAGACCCTTTCACCACCATCCCCTCTCTCTTCTCCTTGGTCTCAATGTCATGCAGGGCATAGAACGTCGTCATCATCAGCCTACGCCAGATGAGCATCAACCTTCTTCTGCCTGTGATTTGGGCACTTCTTTGTTCAATGGCCCGTCTTCATGGCGTCGGCGTGCAGCGAGGGGTCGACCTTCTTTTTCTTCGAAGAAGCCTTGCATGCATGGCGCTTGCCATCGCCACCACCGCAGCCGTGGAGGAGGCTTCCCCGGACTTCTTCCTCCGGGCAGCCCACTCCTCACCTGTCAACACCAGCTTGTCGCTGTCCGTCGTTGCTGTTGCCTGCTCCAAGCGCTCGTCCACCGCCCGCAGACGTCCTGTCACATCCTTAATGGTGAGGGTGGATAAGTCCAAGATCGTCTCTATGGAGAGAGCGATATGGATGTACTTCATCGGCAGACGAGTGAAGATACTTGAGACCGCTTCTTCTTCGACGATGGTGACGCTGCGTGGCTCCTCGACTTGTCGATGAGCGTCTGCGCAGCGGAGGGAGAAGTCCTCCACCGAGTCACCATCCTTGAACTTGAGGTTGGCGTACCGCTTCAGCAGCTGGTCCGTTGCTTTCTTTGCGCGGTCGGAACCGACGCGCATCGCAGTAATGGCCTCTCACGTCTCCTTAGCGAGTTCTTTCGCCCCAACGGCTCATCAGACTCCGCATAGCATAGACCAAGATAGCCTCCAACGCCGACATATCGTCTTCTTCGTTGTCGGTGTCCTTGTCAATAGCATTCCGATCTTCGTTGTCGGTGTCCTTATCAACAGCATTCCAGAACCATCGGGCTCGAGCTTAACCTTCATGGTCACCGCCCACTTGCCATAGTTGGTGCGAGTCGGCCACGCCCAACTGGGTGCGGTGACCTCTCAGATCGCGGCGCACAACGACCTCCTGTCGTGGTCGGGCAGCCACAAGCAATAACGTCGGCCGTTGTCGTCCATCTCTAAACTGGTCCATCATCGCCAATGGTTAATCCGACGATGGCGCTTTTGTATGGCTCGATACCACTTGGCGGCCCTGGATCTTGAAATGGGTGAGCCGACCACTTCCGGCGTTGCCGACACCACACTATGGTTAGAGGTAGAAGAAGGAGGAGAACAAAGCGCACAGACACACACAAAGATAAGCACCGGCGTTGGCGAAGCTCTGCAGAGGAGATGATAAAATTAAACTCGCTCTCTTTACTGAGTTGTAGTTGGAAGCTATATATACAACTCTATCCATCTAATTCTAGTGCACAGACATGTCAGTCGCCATGATGCTCTGGTGACTAAGGATGAAAATGGTGAAAAACACGTAAATTGTTTTCTACTTTTAGATTTGAAATACAAAAACGAAAGCGAAAACGGTAAAACCGGACACGAAAATGAACGCGAACTTACGAATTATCGAGAATTTCAAAAACGAACAAAGTCGAGCAGATTTATGTCGAACACGGTCGATATACGAAAACTCAATACGGAATACCGACCCGTAGACCAATTACATGACTAAGTGCATACATGATCAAGTTCAAGTGCATATAATAATTAACAAGTGCATATTATAGAAACATGAACTCGAACTGAGTCAGAATAATTTTATTAATCTTTTTAAAATAGATGTAGTATTTTATTTTAAAGATTTATTCAAATTTTTCTTTTGAGTAACAAAGATTTATTCGGCTGATGCAAAAACTATCAAATGATTGACTTTACAGGTGGTGGTTAAACCGATGAGCTTGATGGGCTATGGCTCAGGTGGGCTTTCGTGTATTTCTGACATTTAGCACCATCTTGTGAGGTGAAGAGAGATGAGGCTGAGCGTCGTCTATAAGAGAGGGCAGCTGGCCATCAGTAGAAAGAACGCAGCTACGTGGTGAACAACATGGGTGTATGACCTATGCAGTTGGCCAAATTCGGTTAATTTTCAATTCGGAATATTTCAAATTAGAAGTAGAAAAGTAGAAAACTGTCGGAAAATGTCTAAACTGTTGTCTATTTTTACATTTGAAATACGAAACATCTGAAATACGAAAGCGAAAACGGTAAAGTCGGACAAGAAAATGCGGATTCAATCGAATTAAATATAGAAAACGATGCGGTTCGGTTCGGAATATTTCTGTTCCGTTTTCATCCTTAATAGTGACTAGATGTAACAACAGGGCTGATTTTGGCGTCTGTCCCTACTGTGGCTACAGTATGGTATGTGAGCTTTTCGGCGTCTGTCCCTGCAGCGGCTATAGTGCAGCAGCAGGGAGCCCTTTCGACGTCTGCCCGCTACCGCACGTTCACACAGGAATCAGCAGGTTACTTAACAATGCCGAGCTAATGATATTAAATAAGGCTTGGCCATATGATAGATGTTCCTGATTTGATACCCATGTTCTGCATAATTTTGTTCCCCCAGATTGAGTACCCCAAACCATAATATAAGATGTCAGGGGAAAACCAACATGTATGCTGCATTCTAGTACCGGCGAGTATTAGAGTATCTCTTGGCATATAAAATTCACTTGCATTCCCTATAACATAATCAATGTATAGAATATTTTGGTGAGAAAATTAAGTTCTTTTTCTGATCATCTTTGACATTGTTGCTATGTATGCAGTGATGAACCGTCAAGCACACGCGGCTAGGGGGAATGAATGAACAGAAGAAGTCAGAGCACGCAGGTGGTCCTCCTACAAGAATCAATTTGGATTATTATTAAGACGCACGCAGTGTGTTGTAAGGCCATGGGCAGGCAGATCGTGCAAGGCCGCGTTTAGTTCGCTGCCGAATCGGCATTTGCACAGTCACTAATGTGATGGCAATTACTGTAGCAATTTTGTTTGTATTTGTGAATTATTGTCCAAACATTGACTAATTAGGTTCAAAAGATTCGTCTCGCAAAGTTCAACCAAACTGTGCAATTAGTTTTTAATTTCATCTACATTTAGTACTTCATACATGCACCGTAAGTTTGATGTGACGGAGAATTTTCTTTTTGCATAATGTCAAAGTTGGGAGTTTGGGATCTAAACGAGGCCCAAGCTTCGCATCTGGGAACCTCTGAGCAGCCAACACGTACGCAGCGTGCAGCGCCACCATGCCGACATGATACGGCTCTTATCTGAAGAATAAATAGTGCTGGAGACTTGACCATCACCTTTTCAGTTTGTGGAAGGACTCATCGGTCTACAGGAGGCGAACTCGGCAAGGATGGATGGATCAGCCCCATCAGGAGAGGAGACGCGCGCACTCCTGCTTATGATGCTGTGGACGTGGTGGATGGAAGTGAGGTGACATGCTTGATTCTATTGGTAGCAAATCTCAGAAGCACAATGATACAGTACAATGCAAGAGTCGCAGTTCCTCTCCACTTTTCGATGATGTTACCCTTACACCGCTGTTACATTTGAGCCTGATGAAGTGATGAGGCTCTGCTGCGTCTGGTGAGTCCCAGCTGCAAATTTCCCAGCTTTACTTGAGGAGCTACTAGTTCTGCGAGGGCAAGAACTGGTATCATTCTTTTACCGGTAGACTAGGTTATCGGCTGTAAATAGAAATTTACTCGGGTTTTCTGCTCGGAGTTATTATATCTATGAAAATTTCATTTTGAGAACAGTAAAGGGCCAAGATTACTAAATTTGTTCAAAAATTCATTGAGATCATTTTTTTTCGTTCTCGCAAAATCAAGATTGTGCATTGCATCCACTGGAGGCGGATGACTAAACAACAGAATCATGCTGGATTCGTGCATGAATGAATGATGAAGCACACATCGACATAAATTGGACATGCGAAGAAACTGCGAGAATTCCGCTCATCGATTGATGATGCCTTGCCCGCCACATGTGTATGGATCTCATCTCCCCAGACCACGTACAGTACTCGTTTGCATCTTGCATCATCGCCGTACGTGTAATGATGCGCATTTTCCTTGTCCTAAGTTAATTAGGACAGTGACGGGCTGAACAATCTCGTTTGCATATTGTTTGTGGTGCGTAGTATGTGCGATCGTCTCGGTTGCTATCATTCGAGATAGGAACTTGGTTTTTGCATTTATAGTTTGTGATTTGGTTCTCGTGATCAAGTGACGAGGAGCATCTTGGGATGGGAGCTGATGGCCAATAAACGCGTATCTTCAGCAAAGAAACAGTTGGATAAAAAAATTAAAAAGAAACTGTTGGACAGAAAAAAAGTGTTTCCCCCGGGGAAAAATTTAAAAGAAACTGTTGGACAAAAAAATATACAAAAAGATGGTTTCGCCACGAAACCTTTTGTGATAGCCGGGATCAATTAGTGGTATTTGAGTAACTAACTTTGTTGCTAGCACACGGCAGACGCAGATTCGGCGTCGCTCGCTGACGTGTCTGCCACCAGATTCTAGCAGATGGCAGATCTGAACTGAAAATACAGCTGGATTTATGTGGTAATCGCTCATATGGCAAGACAAGTCACAAGTGTGCACCGCAAGTAGTATAAAAATTATGACCTCGATCATTTTTTTTCTAAAAAAAAATCAAGCTTATAACAACAGAGGTTACTGATTGTTTGCGCTAGAGACACAATAGACAGTAATTACATCCCACGTTGGGAGACAACACAGCGGGCAACAAGAAGTGAGAAGCAATTACTCCCTAGGAAATGATGCAAAGCTGAAAATAGAGGCTTCTATGAGGCTTGGCGTGCAAGGATCGTCCATGAGAATGAATGGTTTATTTTAAACAACTCAAGTACCCAACAGAGAGTGTCATCTAGATTCCATTCACAAAACAAAAATCTAGATTCCTAAGATCATAAAACGTGTGTAGAGTCCCTAAAGTTACCAATTGCACCACATGAGGATCAAATCTCTATAAAATATGATAAACAGTCTATGTGACATGATGACTGGCCGTTGATGTGGACTCGATATATATGGCCCAGAGATCAGCTTCACCACCCTTTTCTTTCTTCCTCACTTATCCTCTCTCTAGAGCTGCTCCTGGTTCTTGTGCCATCATCCTAATGCTCAGCTTGTTCGCTTGTTGGTTTCAACCCGGGTGTTGGTGTTTCGGAACCGGGGGTCCTTAACCGACTAGTGAATTTGTGCTGCGTGCTCCCAATTCCGGATGGTGATACAAAGAGACACAAGGTTTATACTGGTTCGGGCAATGGATGCCCTACGTCCAGTCTGAGAAGATGTTCTTGTATTTCTTGCACCGGGGTGCTCGTAGTAGGGGGTTACAAGCTAGGCGAGAGAGGGAGTTCGTCCCAGGTCTCTGTGAGGGGAGGTGATATGAATTACAGAATGAGGCGTGTTGTTCGTGCGAGTGTTCGTGACTCTATCCGCCGTCCCTAGAAACGGTCCTGGCGGCCTCCTTTTATAGCCGCAGGGAGGAAACCAGGAGTACATAAGAGAGCTACACGTGGAGCGGACTATTCGATGACGTATTTACTCCTGGAGCAGCATGGCGTTGTCGTGGGAGTTCCCGTAGATGTCTAATCGGTATGGTCTCCACTGCAAGTAACATGCTACGCATTTGTTGGCTTGGTGGATTGCAGAGGCTCGACGGCCATCGTAGCCGGTCGTGCCGAGGCCTATTGTGCCGAGGCTGTCGCAGCCGAGGCCCAGAAGTGACCTAGGTGCGTATGCGGGGTCGGGCCGCCATCAAGCGGAATAGTGCGAGACGTGCGCCCTACGGGATACTGATGTACTGTATTGTCGATGAGGGATGGTAGAAAAGGTGATCGACCGTTGTCCTCTCGCTCCTCGCTGCGGCAAGACCGCCGATCGTGGCTTACGAGCGGGTGCGGTGAGCGCATTAATCGGATGCGATGACCTGCCGGAGAGACTTTTGAGGCGGAGGCGACGAGGTTGCGGGATTTGAGCCCGGCCTCGGGCGAGGCGGAAGCGTGTTCAATTCGTCGAGAGACCCACCGGGGGTCTCGGGCGGCGGACGGGCGAGGCGGAGTAAGATCGGTGAATCCGAGGCCCCGCCGAGGGGGCTCGGGCTAGACGGAGCGGTCGGTCCGCCGATTCCGAGGCTACAGGAACCCGCCTCGACTACCCACGCTATGCGATATCCTTGGTGCAGGAGTTAAAAGACGGTGGTCGGTAAACCCGCTCTGCTGGCCGCGCAGATGGCGGAGATTGACGCGATCTGGCGTGTAGTCGGTCACGCCATTTATCTTGTGCCATCATCGTCGTCTGTCGGAGTGGTTGGGCGCTTGGATGCGATCGACGTTCGGTCGAGCGGTTTGGTGAAGAGGCGGTCACGGGGCTGGTGCCGAGCCGGCCTCGCGCGAATCGGAGAATCGGCACTTCTTCCGAGGCCCCGGGTGAGGGGGCCTCAACGAGGGGGCCTCGGCGAGGCGGTCTCGGTAGTCGGAGAATCGTTCGCTCATTGGGGCTCGGCGACGGGTCTCTGGACGAATCAGAGATTTCGGCCGAGACCTCGCTTTGTTTATCCGTTGGTTCTGTTCTTAGGGTCTAAGCAGCTTTTCGATCTTTGCTTGGGGTACCCCATTTTGGGTATCCGACAAGTAGCTTGAGCCTCGGGCAGTGTGGGATACTCTCCCGAGGTTTTTTTCGAGACTTTTGTTTCTCGGTGGCTTTTATCGGGTTTGTTTTATATCATGATTCCGGTGGAGTGCATGAAGCCTTCCACGGGTGTAGCCCCGAGTCCCTAGAGGGGTGAGTTTACTCCTTTAGGGGCTCTTTCTTCATTGAGTAAGGCGCTCCATCGCATTTGCTAGACCCATGAAAGCGAGCTCGGGTCGCTTGTTTTTGTTTGGGGTGCAGGAGGAGCCCCCGAGCCTGTCGAGCCCTCGCGTGCGATCCTAGGTCACTGGGTCTCGGCAAGGTTTGTAGGAATAGCCCCCGAGCCTCCGCACGGAGCGAGAGGGCGGTCAGGAGTTCTCCTGGCTTTTTGTACGACCCTCGCACATCCTTTTCGTTCGGAAGGAGGGGTTGTTTGCCGAGCCCTTCATGTGCGAGCCTAGGCCGCTGGGTCTCTGCAAGGTTGCAGGAAGAGCCCCCGAGCCTCCGCACGTAGCGAGAGGGTGATCAGGAGTTCCCCTGGCTTTTTGTACGACCCTCGCGCATCCTTTTCGTTCGGAAGGAGGGGTTGTTTGTCGAGCCCTTCGTGTGCGAGCCTAGGCCACTGGTCTCTTGCAAGGTTTACTGTGAAGAGCCCCCGAGCCTCCGCACGTAGCGAGAGGGCGATTAGGAGTTCCCCTGGCTTTTTGTACAACCCTTGCGCATCCTTTTCGCTTGGAAGGAGGGGTTGTTTGCCGAGCCCTTCGTGTGCGAGCCTAGGCCGCTAGGTCTCGGCAAGGTCTGAGGAAGAGCCCCCGAGCCTCAAGGCTGGAGCGAGAGGGCGATCGGGGAGTTCCCCGGCTTTTTGTACGACCCTCATGCTTCCTTTTCGCTCGGAAGGAGGGGTGGAACATGCCAGCTACCTCGATGGGCGAAGCGTGACATTTCCGGTGAGCTTTTATCGGGTAAGTCCAGTGGAGGCCCGTGCCCCCATTCGACAGGGGTCGGCTAGTGGTCCGAGAGACGCGCTCCAAAAAAGTACAGAAGGCTTTCCTAAGCGGGTGCTGTGGCTGCTCGATTGGCCCTAGGGGCTCGAGTGCCTCCCACGGTGGGATCCCTTTAGAGAACTCCTGCTGGTCTTGGACACGACTTAGGGCATCCCAAGCAATCGCTTGCCTAGGCCTCGCCATGTAACGGGCTCGCCCATAGTTGTCCCGACTCACTGTTGCCCCGAGGCGGGCCGTCGAGACCATAAATGGCCCGACCTTGAACCTCTGGATCGTAATGGGCTTGGTGCCCTTTTTCGTCGCGTTTTTCCGACCCTCGGGGTGTGAGAGGTTGCAGGAAGAGCCCCCGAGCCTCCGCACGTAGCGAGAGGGCGATCAGGAGTTCCCCTGGCTTTTTGTACGACCCTCGCGCAACCTTTTCGCTTGGAAGGAGGGGTTGTTTTGCGAGCCCTTGGCACATGGCGAGCCTAGGCATTGGGTCTCGGCAAGGTTGTAGGAAGAGCCCCGAGCCTCCATGACGTAGCGAGAGGGCGATCAGAGTTCCCCGCCTTTTGTACGACCCTCGCGCATCCTTTTCGCTTGGAAGGAGGGGTTGTTTGCCGAGCCTTGGCGTGCATGAGCCTAGGGTCACTGGGTCTCGGCAAGGTTTGCGGGAAGAGCCCCGAGCCTCCACACGTAGCGAGAGGGCGATCGGGAGTTCCCTGTCTTTTGTACGACCCTCACGCATCCTTTTCGCTTGGAAGGAGGGGTTGTTTGCCGAGCCCTTCAGCGTGCGAGCCTAGGCCGTCGGGTCTCGGCAAGGTTGCAGGAAGAGCCCCCCGAGCCTCAGCTTGGCGGAGCGAGAGGCCGATCAGAGTTCCCCTGTCTTTTTGTACGACCCTCGCGCTTCCTTTTCGCTCGGAAGGAGGGTGGAACATGCCAGGCTACCCTCGGTGGGCGCGAGAGGTGACATTTCCGGTGAGCTTTTATCGGGTAAGTCCGAGTGGAGGCCCGTGCCCCATTCGATAGGGGTCACTAGTGGTCCGAGACACGCTCCAAAAAAGTACGTAAGGCTTCTCTAGCGGGTGCTGGGGCCATTCGATTGGCCCTAGGGGCTCGGTGCCTCCCTACGGTGGGATCCCTTTAGAGAACTCCTGCTGGTCTCGGACACGACTTAGGGCATCCCAAGCAATCGCTTGTTCAGGCCTCGCCATGCACTGGGCTCACCCATAGTTGTCCCCTCGACTGCTGTCCCCGAGGCGGTTGTCGAGACCATAAATGGCCCAACCTTCTTCAACCTCTGGACCAGAATGGCGGGCTCGGTGCCCGGTTCCTTAGCTCGGAAGGAATCGGTGGGGTATTTCCTTCCATCGGCTAACAACAACGGCCAGCGTCTTTTGAGGCGGTCTTTTTCGAGCTGCCGTTGTTCTTGCGATGTGGTGTCGATGGATGGGACATAACCGTCTGCGATTATATGTGGAGAAGGTGGGGCGTGGGCGGAAAGATCGGATCTGGATTATATGCGCCGGATCCGAGGGAAACTTCCCGATTTCGTCGCCAATGGTTTCGTCTTACCCCTACACAAATACGTAAAGAGCCCTCGCCCTCCCTCCTTACCTTGTTCGCATTTGCTTTCGCCGCCTCCAAGCCATTGACGAGAGCATAAAGCCGGGAGAAGAAAGGCGAGAGAGATCGATCGAAGAGAGAGAGAGAGATTTACCGCCATAGCAGCGTCCTCCACACAAGAATGGTGGCGGTCCTGTCATCCTCCCGGCGGATCCCTAGGAGCGGTCTGACGTCACCATGGAGAAGCTGCAGTCGCTGGTGGACGCCGGTCTCCTCCGCCCTATCACCGATCCTGACAAGCCGGAGTGGATTGCTCCGGGGAATGAGTCGGAATCGAGGCCACGTGATGGCTACGTGGTGAGCTTCGTCGTCTTCCATGAGCGAGGTCTCGGCTTGCCGGCGGACCGATTCATGCGGGCGCCCCACACTACTGCGGCGTGGAGCTCCACAACTTCAGCATTAACTCCATCGACACAGCGGCCATCTTCGCCGCCGTTTGCGTAGGGTACCGGGATCGCTCCCCACTAGGGAGCTGTGGCTCCATTTGTTTGGGCGGTTTTACCACCAAGTCGGTGAGAGCGAAAGGGGCTCGGAAGGCGCCGAGGGTCATATTGTTGCACCCTTCAGTGCGCCAAGACCCAGCAAACACCTCTACATCCCAGCCAGTGGCATCATCCAACCGTCGTTGGTATGACGGTGGTTCTACCTCCGTAATGGCGACGGATGGCTTCCCCTTATACCGGGCGGGTTGTGGAGAGTCAGCCGGAGAAGTGGGGGTACGGCGTCATCAAGCCCAATCAGCCCAGGCTGGAACCGCTCCTGAGGGCCTTGGGGAAGCTGCGTGATCGCGGCCTTACGGCGGCCGTGGTCGTGGCGGCTTTTCACCGCCGGAGGGTGTTGCCGCTGATGGCTCGGCGGCGGCGCCTGTTCGAGATGACCCCGAGCGATCCGATCGAAGGCATCAAGATGTCCGCCTTTGCCCTTACTGATGAGGAGGTCCTACGTCGGGTAAGGGAGGCGGTGGATGGGAAACCGAAGATTGATGGCTTGATGCCGTTCCCGATGCGCCCGTCGCGGGGGTACATTTCCCTAGTAAGTTGGGTGTTGCCGAGGCCTTCGCGGCCTTCTTGCTCATTGCTTTTTTCGCCCGTTGCCTTATTTCGTCGTTTCTGCAGGGGATAAGGGACGTGCGGAGCTCCCCGTCGCCCGTTCCTGAGGACGCCCAGCGGCGAGCCATGAATAGGGCGTACGCCGAGGAGCAGAAGAAGAAGAAAGACTCCAAGGTGGCAAGGCGCACGAAGAGGACCCTTGAGCACGAAAAGCTAGACGCACGCCGCCGGCAACAGAGGCTCGACGGTCTCCCGTTGGAGTCGTCTCCCTCATTATCGGTGTCGGATTCCTCTGGCGATGATGGCGAGGTCGAGGAAGGGAAGGGTACCCTGGACCACCTCCCCGACGTTAGGGAGGTGGCGACCGGGGTGTCTCTGGTAGACGTCCGTCTCGTTGTCGAGGGCGACACGCCCGAGACGCGTGCTGTCAGCCCGGTGGGCTCGGCGGAGGAGGTGGAGCAAGCGACGCCGGGGACGGCTCAACCGTCTCCACGGACGGTCGAGGGGGTGCCGGGGTCCGGCGGAGACCAGCCGGTATCGGCGGATACAGAAGCCGTGCCACCGCCGCCACCGCCGCCGTTGCAGTGGAGGGACGCTGTCCAGAAGCGGTTGTGTCCTCGTTCGAGGTAAGTGTATTTTTTGGCGGAGTTTGTAGTATTTCCTGCTTGCCCCCTGGTCGTATGCTGACCTTTAGGAGCGTCTTCGTTTCCAGCCAGAAGCGCCGGGTGGAGGAACCTGCCTTGGCGCCCCGTAAGGCGCTCAAGGTGAGCACCAGCTCCACCGCTCATCGGGTGGCGGAGGCGCAGAGCTGCCGTGGCAGCATAAGCTTGGCGTCGGGCGGGCCCCGGAGGAGCCGGCTGCTCAAGAAAAAGGGCGCCGAGGTGGCCACGCAACAGCGGGGAGATTTGAGTCCCGCCCCGAGGTCGTGGGTCTTAGGGGCGAATGAGGCCGAGGCGTCCACCACTTCTTGAGGCCATCACGGGTGAGGCTGAGAGCCCCCAAGCCTTCCGAGGCTAGGGCGGTGGACGCCGCCACCGAGGTAGAGATGGCAGAGGCTAGAGCCCCCGGGTCCGTTGAGGCCGAGGCGGTCGGGGATGAGGCGGGCGGGCCAGCACCACCCGGGTTCGTTCAGACGATCTGCTCGAGGATTCTTCCCGGGGGAAGGAGGCGGCGGAGGCCAAGGCGGCCAGCACCGCGGAGCGGCCGGTCCTGACTCCTGCCGAGGGGAGTTCGGTCCTTGTCCGTGTCTGACCCGAGCCCCGCGGGTGGGATAGCCCGCGTGTTGTATGGGGAAACCGGGCCGACCCTGAGGGGGAGCCTGTGTTTGCCCTTGGGGACGTCGCCGAGGGGGGGGGCGCTGGGACACCCTCGAGCAATACCGTGAACTGGCGGTGCAGTCGATGCAGACAGCGATGTCTGTTATGCAAAGGGACCTTCCCGGTGTTACCCAGGTACGCATTTCCCTTTCTCGTGTCGCGTTGTTTTTTCTCCGAGCCCCCCTTGCGGTGTTTGACGTATGTCTTTGTCTGTTCAGGAGCTCGAGACCCGGTCCCTTGGGAAATCGTTATTCCTATGAAGGAGAGGGCGCTCGGGAGCAGCTCCGTGGCAAAAAGGGCCTGCTTGCCGACGCCAGAGCTCTTGTCGGTGCGGAGTCTTTGAAGTGGAGGACCTCCGCCTTTGTTGTGTCGACACAAGGCCGAGGTGGCCATGGCTAAGGAGCAGTCTGCCCCTTTGGTGGCGAAGATCAAGGAGCTGGAGGAGGAGCGGGATTCCCTCAAGTCCTGGGCCCAAGAAGCAACGGCCTCTACCAAGGCCACCGCCGGGCAGCTGGGCGCAGAGCGGAGTGAACATCAGCTGACAAAAGTCGCTTTGGCAGAGGCTACCAAGGCGGCCGAGGCCTCTCGAGTCGAGGCTTTAGCCTGGAAGAACAAAGCCGAGGGTAAGTTCCGCTGAACCGCGCTCCTTGTTCCGCTTTGCTCGTTTATGCGTTCGACCCCGACTCTTTGTCGTGGTGTAGGTCCGGAGAAAGAGGCCTCCCAGTATTGAGGAGGCCTCGTCGCGGTATAAGCGCGCGCTAGACGTTGAGATCCAGGAGCACGAGGCTCTGCGTAGCGCCGCCCGTACCGCCTGTGAGGCTCTGGAAGTCGAGGGGGTCCAATCAGCCAGCTCCCTTGGGAGCCGCCTGATTGCGTTGAGCGGCCGCGTCCACGAGAGGCTCGGGCGTTGCACACGGGTGTCAAGCGCGCCTCGCCATCGTCTCTCCTCGACTCACGCCGTCAACCTCGAGTGTCATCGTGATAGCTCGGCTACGCCTTGCCGGAAGATGACGAGGAGGCCGACGCAGAGGTCGCGAAGTCGATGGAGGCGGTGGAGGCACTGCACAGCTACCGGCTAGCCTTTGTTTGAAGAAGAGGTGGTCCCTCCCGCGCCAGCTACCGATCCCTGAGCTTTGACCTGGGCCAACAGGGGTCATGTAAATGGATTGGTTTAATTGTCACATCGTGACGTTTTGTGGCCGTCGAGGCCTTTTAAAGTACTTGCGTATGTGCATTTTTAACCGCTTTCTTATTCCATTTCCGAGCCTGTGCCCCCTGTCTCGCTCTTGGATACCCGCAAAGAACTTCTTCAGAGCCTAAGCCGTCCCTTGGCGAAGGGTGGCGAGGGAGTTGCCGTAGCCCAGGGGCGTAGGCTGTTCTCACGGCTCGACCGTCCCTTTGGCCTTAGGACACGCTTTTGGTCCTTAGGTTTCTTATGGACGGTCCTCCTGGGAGCGCGAGAGAGTTTGGCGTGGAAATTTTCGAAAGACGGTTAAGAAACAGCGTCCGGGACTTAGGGGGTTCCCCCCTTTTTAGCCCCCGAGGGAGGCTCGGCTCTGCAGAGGCAGAGCCGAGTCTCTCTTGTAGCGTTATTGTGACGTCGAGCCCCTATCGATAGACAAGCTCTTTGCAAAGAACTTCCTCGGAGCCTAAGCTGTCTCTTGGGCGAAAAGGTGGCAAGGAGCTGCCGTAGCCTAGAGGTGAGACCGTTCTCACTGGCTCGGGTAGGTCTTTTGCCTTTGAGACGAACTTTTGGTCCTTAGGTTCCATACAATCGAGTTGCCTATTAAGGGGGGTCCTCGAAAGATTGTAACAACTAAAGAACGCTTTTTATTGTATTCGAGAAACAATGTAAACAACATTTGGAAACTTAAGGGTAGAAACGACGTAGCTATTCTATGTTCCAAGCGTTGGTGAAGATTTTGCCCTTCTCGTTGGCCAGCCTTGTAGGTTCGGGCAAAGATGCTTGGCGACGATGTACGACCCTTCCCATGGCGGGGGTCGACTTGTGGCGGCCCTTCTTGCTCTGCCTCGGCCTCAAAGACCAGTCACCCACCTTGTGTCTCGGCTCCGAATGTGTCGGGCTTGGTAGCGTCGTTGGGCTTCTTTGGTATTTGGCCGAGTGTAGCAGGCAACGCGTCTCGAGCTTCCTCAAGTTGGTCGAGGGCGTCCTCATGGCAAAAGATCTGGTTGCTTTGCTCGTTGTAGGCCTGTAGTCTCGGGAGCCGTACTCCAAGTCGGTGGGGAGGATGGCCTCGGCCCCATAGACCGGGAAGAAGCGGTGTGAATCTCGTGGCTTGGCTCGGTGTATTCCTCGGGCTCCAAATGACCGAGGGGAGTTCGGCAAGCCATTTCTTGCCAAACTTTTTCAACCGGTTGTAGATTCTTGGCTTGAGGCCTTGTAGGATCATGCCGCTGGCACGCGTTCTACTTGGCCGTTTGTCCTAGGGTGTCCCACGGCCGACCAGACCACACGGATGTGGTGGTTGTTGTCGAGAACGCCAGAACTTGTGGCGGTGAATTGCGTCCCGTTGTCGGTGATGATGGTATTTGGGATTCCGAAACTGTGGATGATATCCAAGAAAGAACAAAGACCGCTTGCTCGGATTTGATATGGGTGATTGGACGAGCCTCGATCTATTTGGAGAATTTGTCGATGGCTATGAGCAGATGGGTATAGCCCCCGGGTGCCTTCTGTAGAGGCCCAACCATGTCTAGCCCCCACACGGCGAATGACCATGTGATAGGGATGGTTTGGAGGGCTTGGGCGGGAGGTGCGTCTATCGAGCATAATCTTGGCATCCTTCAGCAGAGCGTACTAGCCCCGTGGCATCGACCATCGCTGTTGGCGAAGAGAAACCTTGGCGAAGGCGTTTCCCACTAGCGTCCCGAGGCGTATGTGGTGCCCGCAGTTCCCGCATGCAAGTCCCGAGTAGTGATTGGCCGCCTCGGTGGTGATGCACCGTTGGAGAATACCAGACGGGCTACGCCTATACAACATCGCCGTTGTAGAGGACGTAAGTTTTGGCTCGTCGCGCAAGCCGTCGGGCCTTGGTCCTGTCCGTGGGAAGCTCTCCTCGCACGAGGCGATCAAGAAAAGGGACTCGCCAGTCCGTTCCTCGGTCGGCCTCGGGAGGCTCTGTGTCAATTGCCATGGCCTCGGGCTCGGGCGGCGGGGTCTCGGTGGCAAAGGGGGCCTCGGGCCCTATGGTGGGCTCGGCCGATGGGCCTCTACCGTCGCCGAGTCATAGTCGACGGATGGCTTGTGGAGGTCTCTGGCGAAGACGTTCGGGGGGACCGGGGTCCATGCCGACGCCATCTTTGCCAGTTCGTCCGCGGCCTCGTTGAACTTTCGTGCGATGTGATTGAGTTCGAGGCCATCGAACTTGTCCTCTAGGCGGCGTACCACCATGCAGTACGCCTCCATCTTGGGGTCATGGCAGTTTGATTCTTTCATCACTTGGTTGATGACAAGCTGTGAATCGCCTCGAACATCGAGACGCCGTACCCCAAGTTCAATGGCGATCTGCAGGCCGTTGACGAGGGCCTCGTATTTCGCCACATTGTTGGAGGCGGCGAAGTGTAGTTGGATTACGAGCGCATATGGACTCAGAGGGTGAGATGAAGAGCGGACCCACGCCCGCCCGGTCTTCATCGAGACCCGTCGAAGTACATGGTCCAAGATACTCACTTTGGACATGAATAGGTGGTAGTTGGGTATCGGTCAGTCCGCCACAAAATCGGGGCCCCGAGGCGGTCGTGCACCGAGAAATTTGTCTCGAGAAGGCCCCGGAGTTCACCGTGGACTCGTCGCCCCTCGTGGTAGAGGGCTCGGGCATCGCCGGACCGAAGATTGCCGCCTTGTGAGCGATGTTCGCTAGCGCGATTGAAGACAGGGGTTGCTCGCCCCCCCTCATCATCGCATCGCGGCGGTTGACGTCGCGAGCCCCCAGCCGGCCGTTCCGCCATCGCGCGCCCCATTGCTCTTGCTCGAGGGTGGCTCGGAGGAGCTGCTGCAGGAGGAGTCGATCTTGCTCGACCTTGGCTTGAAGCTCACGGAGCTGCTCTAGGTCTATGCGCCGAAGTTGCTCGGGGGTGGGGACACCTGCCGCCGCTGGCGAGGACCCCGTGCGTGGTGGTGTGGCATTGGCTGCCCTTCCTCCATCGTTGCCCGTGCTCGGCATTCTGAGTCCGATGTGGAAACACTCACGAGTCGGGTCGTAAGCGTCCTCGCCATCGGAATCGGAGTAGCCAGAAGGCGATAGTCGCTCGCGATTATGAAGCGGGCGATCGCCTCGGTCGCGGCCCGGAGAAGTCTGCTCCAACCCACGCCTCGTCCTCCTCCGAGAAGTCGAGTGGGGGTGGATTGGAGTTGTGACTATGGGGTTATGGGCATGACGTTGATGAATGGAGACGAGGGCGGTGGCGTAGGAGGCGGCGACATTGGTCAGCCCGAAGGGTACGGGGATGGCGCCGTCGCCAGGCTCTGCTCCGCCGGAGCTGGCTCCTCGAGAGGAGGCGGGACAGAGCTTGATGATGGGGCGTCGCTATGCGCCATCGGCCCTTTTCCCCTGTCGAGGCTTAAGCCGGACAGTCCCGCTGAGGACTCTATGCGGCGGGGTTTGGGATTCGGTGGAGCATAGATCGGCGCTCGTACTTGCGTGGTGTTAGGTGGACTCGCCGCTGGCGCGCGCTGGCGAAGCTTGACGGGAGCGGCGGCGGGCGCCGCCGGCGCAATGCTGCTGCCGTGCATGACGCGTCGTCGCCGGTTGATGGCGCTCTGGGTGAGAGGAGTACCATGTCATACTCGTGCCCTAGAGACATGAATTCTAGGCTCTGAACGCAGACGATCGTCCCGAGACATAACGATCACACAGGATCGCCATCCGGAATCTGGTGGGATGACTAAGTCGACACGCAGAGGCCCCTACTGGCGCGCTTAACTCGTCGGTGTTTGAACCGGGGTCCTTAACCGACTAGTGAATTTGTCGCGTGCTCCCAATTCCGGATGGTGATGCAAAGAGACACGAGGTTTATCTTGGTTCGGGCAATGGATGCCCTACGCCCGGTCCCGAGAAGACGTTCTTGTATTCCTTGCAGGGGGTGCTCGTAGTAGGGGTTACAAGCTAGGCGAGAGAGGGAGTTCGCCCCGTGTCTCTCGTGTGGGGAGGTGATATGAATTACGAGAATGAGTCGTGTTGTTCGATGCGAGTGTTCGTGACTCTATCCGCCGTCCCTAGAAAGCGGTCTGGCCGCCTCCTTTTATAGCCGCGCAGGAGGAAACCAGGAGTACATAAGAGAGCTACACGTGGAGCGGACTATTCGATGACGATTTACTCTCGGAGCAAAGCATGGCGTTGTCGTGGGAGTTCCGTAGATGTCTAATCGGTATGGTCTCCATTGCAAGTAACATGCCGCGCATTTGTTGGCTTGGTGGATTGCAGCGGCTTGGCGGCCATCGTAGCCGGTCGTGCCGAGGCCTATGGTGCCGAGGATCTGCAGCCGAGGCACGAGAAGTGACCTGTGCGGATGCGGTCTCGGCCGCCATCAAAGCGGAATAGTGCGAGACGTGCGCCTGCTGAGGATCTGGTACTGTATTGTCGATGAGGGATGGTAGAAAAGGTGATCGACCGTTGTCCGTCGCTCCATTGCAAAGGTGCTCGCCGATCGTGGCTTACGTGGCGGGTGCGGTGGCGCGATTAATCGGATCGACATGACTGCGAGAGAGACTTTTGAGGCGGAGGCGACGAGGTTGCGGACGAGCCCGGCCTCGGGCGAGGCGGAGGCGGGCCAATTCGTCGTGGCCCTCACCGGGGGTCTCGGGCGGCGGGACGGCGAGGCGGAGTAAGATCAGTGAATCCGAGGCCCTGTCGAGGGGGCTCGGGCGAGACGGAGCGGTCGGTCCGCCGATCCGAGGCTACTGAGGAACCCGCCTCGACTCTCACGCGTTGCGATATCCTTGGTGCGGGAGTTAGGCGACCTGATGGTCGGTAACCCTTCGCTCTGCTTGTCGCCGCAGATGGCAGGAGGTTGACGCGACATGGCGTGTAGTGGGTCACTTACAGATCTTGTGCTATCGCAAGCGTCTGTCGAAGTGGTTGGACGCTTGGATGCGACGTTCGGTCGAGCGGTTTGGTCGAAGAGGCGGTCACGGGCTGGTGCCGAGCGGCCTCGTGAATCGGAGAATCGGCACTTCTTAGGAGGCCCCGGCGAGGGGGCCTCGATGAGGGGGCCTCGGCGAGGCGGTCTCGGTAGTCGGAGAATCGTTCGCTTCGCTGGGGGCTCGGCGGCGACGGTCTCTCGGCGAATCGGAGATTTCGGCCGAGACCTCGCTTTGTTTATCCCGTTGGTTCATTCTTAGGGTCTAAGCAGTTTTTCGATCTTTGCTTGGGGTACCCCATTTTCGGTATCCGACACGAGCTTATCGATCCACCAAAGTGTTTTCTTCTTACAACAAACCAGCACCAGCCGGACTTATCAGCCCAGAAACCATGCAGCGAACAGGCCGGCTGGCTCTTATGACTTCAGTAACTCCGTCATACCGCTCGTGTTCATAGAGACTAGAGCCACGCATGTACGCCACTTGTGTTGAAACTTGATAGGTCAAAGAGAGGAGATGGAGACGATAGATGAGGAAGAGATAAGACAGAGAGAAAGAAGTGAGGCTGACATGTGTGCCTCAATGTCGTTTTTAATATCAATGTCCAATCATCATGCCACATATGGACAGTTTAATATAGGTTTATACCTCATGATGTAATTGGTAAATTTAATTAGGGACCCAATATACATTTCAGGAGTTTGGGTCTTAGGGACCGACAATACATCACTCTTTATTTCTTATATAAATAATTTTTTCTATGAAAATTAAAGATATATATTTCATCTGTCTATAAATGTTTAAAGTACTATAATTTCATGTGACTTCAAATCATTTCATAGTAATAAGAAATTGTACAAGTCATATGCCCTTGGAATGGGTCTTCTTAATTTCGTTGTATGGGAAAAATAACATTATTTTTCGCGAATAAAAAATGACAATCGCGTAATGAAATTGTTCCATCGACGAGGGAAAACTCGAAGTCGTAGCGCCCTAGTATGACTTCCCAAAGTGGTATGACTGATAGATTATATGTAGAAATGTCGTTATTAGGAAAATGGACTTTAATTGCATGGTTTAAAAAACAAAAAAAGGTTATGTACACAGCTACACTACACATGAAACCTTATTTTAAATTAAAATTAAAAAATATCTGCCTGCAGAAAAAAAAGTAAATATATACGTAGGATATAGAATCGCCTTGATCCTTCAACGTCTTTTCTCGTACCTGCTGACCAGTGGCCATTTTGTATTGGAAACTAGTACAAAGGGCGCGCCCTCGTGCGCATGTGTAATTAGTTACTAAATGGTCCGATGTAATTATATATTAAAAAACAATTAATAGTAGTATGTGAATATGGAGTCCATATAACGCAGGGTGTCAAAACAATAAGCAGTATTATATAATATTGGATAAACTCTGGTTAGAAAAGAAGTCTGTAGCCTAACAAAGCATCTGTGATTTCAGACTGCGTTGAAGCAGGACCTGTAGCAGTTCCGATCTATGGCAGATGTGCAAAAGGTAGGCATACATAGTTGAGTATAGGTGCTTCACATAATATACACTGGGATAGTAGCATTTGAAATTTCATAAACGGCCTGCCATGTTTGGTTCAGAAGGCATCGTTACATACACAGGCTGGACATATCAAGCTGAACAGCGAGCTGTTCTATGCACCGAGTATAATCTTGTTCATGTTGCAAATGCAGGATTGGTCTTGCTGCTCCATATCTATAGCCAGTAGGAAAAGGGTCAGTAGCATAGGGAGTATGCTAAGGTACATGTTTGTTACAGTACGAAGAGAAGGGTTAGTGCCACAGGGAGTAAAAGAAAATTGAGACAGGAAAAAAAAAAGACAGAGAACCAAAGTTTTGCGTGTTTCTGAAGGGAAAGGGAAAAAGGAAACAAAAACATAATGAAGCCGGCAGCCTATTTACAGAGTCAGAAATAGTGGATTTAATGAGAATAGCGTATCTATAGACAGAGATCTATGTAAGCAGGAGCACAGGGATATAGGCACCATGAATATAGGTGTGTACATGCAGGCTGCTGACATTACATATTTTTAGTTTTTCATATATATGTCATGAATACACGAGAAAACTGATATTGATATTCATATTCCAATACAGTACGGATACTTAATATTTGGAGGCAGATAAGGGGTATTCATGTCAAATATACAGTCTGTTCGGGAGGCCGTACCGTATCGTGGATTATTTACTGCTGGCTGATTTGGTGTGAGAGAAAAACACTGTTCCTGACTGAAAATTTACGATCGTTTACGAGCAAGCGAACAGGCTTATAGTAGCCGCGGGGTGTTCATCATTTGCCATATGAATATGGAAGACCATGTGGGTACAGGTATGCTAAAAAAGGAAAATAAGAGGGCGACATAGGCATGTACTTACCAAAAGATGACAATTTAAAGAAGGACAGCTTGCTGAACAAATCCGTTGCGGAGACCGCATCTGTAAGCATGACACAAATGAGAACATGAGAGGACGAAGAAAATGTATTTGCTATAGGCATTTGAAGACACCCATCATTTTCGGAATAGGAAATTCGAGAAGCAATAGGCCATCTCCAATCCGCAAAACAGAACAGGCTGCAGCACACTGAACTGAAATGGATACATCCATACATTTCAAAGCGATCTGAGATGGCAACACTAAGGCTATATGTTTCATTTTGAATGTGGGAACTAATATGTATAAATCAGGTATCCTCAATCCTCATTCCAATAAAATGCAGTTATTGCACTTCAATTTATAGCATACTGTATAAACCATTCACATTAATTAATAACATGGTACCTGTACTGACCAATGCAAAGTGATGAGGTCCTAAACAAAGGCAGCAATGCCATCTTTAGTAACCTAAATGGGAAGAAAGGTGCAAACATTTGAGAAAGTTGTAGCCCAATGTGGAGCACGTAAATTGCTAACAATTCAATGCAGAAGTCGCCCACCATGGTACACATACAATAGATTATGTTTACATTCCAGATCTTTTTCACTATTATGTGTTACTACTTATGTCACAGAGCGGCATATTATAAGTAATGATGAGGGCTGTGAAACGGATTATATGAGAAAACTATCAAATAACAAAACTTCTAGAGAAAATAAGAGGAATTATCAAAACTATCCAAATCCATGCTTCCAAGTCTCTGATGCCTAGGATCATCTATCTATCTATCTCCAGAGAAAAATAGAAAGAGAGCTTGATTCACTCAAATTTCAGAATAGCCATACCGAAAAGCATCACAGAGTCACTATGAGTGGACAAAATGTTGGTGAACAACAACCATATACTGTAGATCAGATGGCGGAAGTATTTTTTTCATTAGCGTGAACTATCTAGCCAAAAGCTGACGAAACCATTAATCATATCGTTGAAACCACACAAGAAAATAATTGAGAAAACATGAGTTACAATTTTTACCTTTCTTTGCTTGCATCTTCTTGATCAGTCATGAATTGGAATTCCTACTACTTGCTGCTTCGTACTGTCACTGAGCACTGGGATGTTAGATGCTGCGGCACCAGAGGCTTCTTGAAAGATGCGACAAAGTCGGCGGTCGGCATCGTCGCCGACGTCGCGGCCTGTCCATCGTGGGGGGTCGTAACGGCTGTCGCTGAGTGAGACAGCGCCGGCGGGTCGTCGACATCATGTTGGGCTCCGACACCATCTACGTCCGGTGAGGAGTAGCCCCCGGCCTGTTCCATGAAGTGATCGAGGGCCTAGACGGCCCGCGAGGAGAGATGTATCTGGATCCACACTCATCCGGGCCCAAGAGGCACATATCCACTGCCTGGGCCACATCCGTCCTCCTCCACTCCAAGCTTAGCTGGGCCTCGCCACCGAACAGGAAATCTGGCCCGTCAGGAGGCCCACATGACGGCCTCAACTGACCCGCCCAGAGTAGGTCGACCTCGTCTTCTAGGGCAGCTCCCACGACGCCAGGGTGAGCGCGGTGCGAGAGGAACGGCCGGCACGCGGTCAGATGTCGATGGAGTGGGGCGCGTCACTATCACTGACCTCCTGACGCGGCGTGCATAGTGCTGCTTCATCCACCGTTGGGTCTACGGCTAGCAACTTGATAGAAGAGGGTGAGCCGAGGCACATGGGCTCAAAGTCAAACGTAGCCTCCACGCGTTCGTCGACACGCGTCCGTGGCGTGGCGCAAAACCCCGCTCCCTGCAGTGCGACAGGGCATGGCGCCGCGCGGTGAAATGATCGAGCAGCAGAAGTTGCCCACTACGACAGCCTGCAACGCTTCCCGAGCCCAAAAAGTGGGCCCGGACCCGCGACCTAGGCGAGGCTCGTCTGGCCCGGCGAAGCGAGTCTTTCGCGGCTGCGCGCCCGTGCCACCGCCGTCGCCGAACCCAGGATGGAAACCGTTGTAGTTGCTGTCGTCGCTGTCCTCGTCGTCGTTGTAGCCGTAATCTTCATCAGACGAGGGACGTGTGTGCCAATCCTGGAACTCCATGATCCTCAGACGCACCAGGTAGCGCAAGGCCGGTACTTCGTCGTGGATAATCTCATGCATCCGGAGATACAGCGGCGACCCCCCGTCATGCTCCTCCTCCTCCTCCTCCTCCGGCACCGCCATAATCTTCTCATCAGGAATGAGGTCAGGGTGCGCGCACCACGTGGCGACGAAGAGTTCGGTCTCGACGACCGAGCATGCAAAGGGATGCCCTTCATGCCGACGAGGACGCGGTATCTGAAGGCACCCGCCGATCCCATGATCAGGCGGCTCCACCGCCGCCAACGCAGGACGAACGGCGCCCCGGCCCCGATGGCGAAGGGGTGCTGAGAACGGCGTCTAGGTCCGGCTGGTCAGTGAAACGGACGATGAAGTCATCGGGTCTTGTACGCCGCACCAAAACGCAGTCCTCATCGATGCCGAAGTGTTGCTGGAGATGCATACGGACCATTGCCGGGGATACGGGTGGCCTGGTGCCAACAACCATGGCCAGTAGCGCAAGAGATAGAGCCTGCTCCGCGGCTTACAAAGCCAGAGTGCGCGGCACGATGACGAGCTCAAGAAGTGCGTTCTGGCTCTAGTCCTGGGTGACGCCGGTGGCGCCTCTACCTGCCTCAGCAGGGAGCACGGGTATCCCCGGGGCCTATCGGTGGAACCGGGGTGACCATCGAGTTCTCGATCTTGGAGCTGGTGTTGACAACCAAAATGTTCATTTTGTGAAGTTGTCAAAATGTAAAATGGACTTCATCATTGCGTTCCTCTCGTCGAGACGGTAAAAAAACATATATGGAACGTCTAATTCGAAGTCCGGATGAAGAAGTTATGTCATCGGAAAGATGCCTCATTGTCGGGAGTTCCGATCCAAGTCGGGACTTCCGACTGTCGAAAGTTTCGACGGGTGTCGGGACTTCCGGGAAGCCTGAAGAAATCTGCTCGGGTGTCTGGGTTATCCCAAGGTCAGGAGTTCCGACAAAAGTCGGAAGTTCCGACCCAAGTCGGGACTTCCGACATACCTAACAGAAAATCCTGTTCGGATCTGGCCTTTTGGATTCCGATCCGAACTGTTCCAAACTCGTGGGAAACTTGAAAAATAAGGCTTGGAGAGGTTTCCTACTGGGATAAGACTACCCCCTCTCTATATATGAGAGGATCATGGCCGATTGAGTTCCCATCTATCCAATCGTCGAACAAATCAATTTACTACCTCTACTCCAACCCTTTTGCCCTCTTCTCCAACCCCCCATGCTGTTCATCCCTTGATCCGACACCAAGGATGGCGTCCTAGGCTTGTCGACCGACCTAGGGCAACCCGACGACGTCCTTGCTCTGACGGGATCCCTCCCAGGCGAGAACTTCGACGGTTTCTTTGCTAGTTTGTCTGAAACTAGCCGGTTCTTCGTCACGTAAGCACGTTGGTTATCCTTTGGTGGTTTGCTTGTAAACCTCTCCGTTGTTCACCATGAAAGAGTGACATCCTCGCTGCATTCTTCGGTCTGTAGCGGCCTGGGCGCCCAATGCCCTATTGGTGTTTCATTCGGATCACTTCCGACGTCAACACACTTTTTGACGACTCCGCTGGGGACGATTGGTTCGGCTATCTCTTATAGTCGATCTCTCTGACCTAGCCTTACTCCTCGTTGATCTATCTTCTTGAGCTCGCCATTACCGCTGTATCTGGCCCAAAAGGCCGATCGCATCTGGTTTTGACACCTTGTGATCTTGTTTGAGATTTTATAACAAGTTGCGCTGCTTATCGAAAAATTCAGCAAGACAGTCAAGTTATAAATCATGAAGTACCAAGGTGTTGCATCACAATATTACTACAATCACCCTAAGGTACAACCTGCAAATGCATCTTATGATCCTAATAGTTATTTTTCAAGTTCTATGAGCTCTCAAGTTAATGTTGCTAGCTGTAATGATACTAGATATGTTACATCGACTAATACTTTTGTTAATGCTCCTCATCATACATATCATAATTTTGAATATTATGATCAAGAGCCGATGCATGTTATAAATTCTTCGAGTTTTGATGCTACTAGGAATACACAACACGTAAATTGTTATTCATCGGCTATAAGTTCACAATATGTGGTTCCACCACAAGACATGCCGATGAATGAGAGAATTGGCTATAACAATGCTAATTATTTAGCCAACTGCTCTGAAAATTCAGCACCATATGCCAATGCTCCTATTCATATTCGGCTCCATATGTTATTCCCAACTCAAGCCGAATTAATGAAAATTCAGCAAGGTGTTTAAGTGCTAATACTTATGATTCGGCTTCATGTGTTACTAGTAACCATAGCCGAATCAACAAAAATTCAGCACCTTATGCAAAGATCAGTGCTCATAATTTGGCTTTGTATTTCGCTCATGACCATAGCTAAATTAATAAAATTTCAGCAAGGCATTCGAGTGCTAAAACTCGTTATTCGGCTCCACATATTGCTAATAATTATAGCCAAATCAATAAAAATTCAGCAATGTGTGCACTTACAAACAATCATAATTCAGCTTCATTTGTTGCTCTCAAATCAAGCCGAATCGATGAAGATTTAGCCCATGCTAGGAATCCATATGGTTCCTCTAAATGAAAGGTGCCCACTTATCATAGACTGTACCCATTATGCTATGATTATTTGAAAACTCCTAATGGTTGGTGGGTACCTGATTTTTATGAATTTAGTAGTGAAGATGATAAAACCACTATGGAACATATTAGTATATATCTCTCACAGCTGGGTTTTGCCGGTAAAGAAGACTATATGAGAGTGCGAAATTTTTCTTTATCTCTCACCGGTATTGTCTTTGCATGGTTTACATCTTTGCCGCAATGTACTATTGGTTCATGGTCTCAATTAGAGGAGTAATTCTATGAATATTTTGGAAAGACTAATGAGAAAAGGCCGATCACAGCTGAGTCATCTGCTAAAAGAGGATTGCTAGTGGGCATGAAAGAAAGAATTTATTCGGATGTAAGCAAAGGTTCGGCTACAAAAGCCGAACAATACAATATCCTTTTCGAATCAATCACATCTCAAAAAACAAGTTTTGCTACAGAAAAGCATGGAAAACGCCAGAAACCAGCTAGACTTGATTTTTCACGAGCCGAAGGGGTTGTACACTTATCTAGTGATTACCGTATCATTGATGGAGATCAAGCCCCTACAAACAACAAAGGAGGGTTGCATGCCTACTCAAAATCGGCTGAGCCGACTTCAAAGTCAGCTGAGCCGATTGCTGCCTGCCCTGAGTCGGCTAGGCTGACTTCCCAGTCGGCCAAGCCGACTACCCCTGCTAGTGCCCAAGTCAGCCTAGCCGACTTCCAGTCGGCTAAGCCAACTTTCTCGGTCTCGGCAGCTGCCAATGCATCTTCGGATGATTCGGCACCTATTGTTGATCATTCTCTGGAGATGAAGAGCAACATCATGCAAATCAAGGATGTGCGCTTTTCCAACATGATCAACAAGGTAGAAAACACAAATATTTTGTTCAAATTCCAATTTGGTCAAACTATTTCAATTTCTGCATCTTTTAGAGATATCCTTGCTAATTATTGTAACAGACCGATTGAGAATAGCAATTTATTTGTTGATGATAAAATAAATTTAGATTCTATTGGCCAAGACATTGTTCCATATGGCAAAGCCGATAGTGGTAGTTCGTCAAAGCTAAAGCTTCCTATAAGCAATTGCAAAGGTGTGGCCGAATGGATTGATAATAAATCCGATCCATTCGTTTGCCCAGCTTTAAAGCCAACTCCACAAAAGAATTGGCTCAAGAAATCAAAGTACACCTTTGACTTTACTTTTTGTGATCATATCTTTGATATCCTACTTAAGAATAATTTTATTAGAATCATTTATCACAATTCTTTGCCATCTATTCAAAACTTAGAAGAGCTTACATATTGCAAATGGCATAATTCAACTGATCATAATACTTTTGATTGCAATGTGTTTCGTCGAGTCATCCAATCAGTCATTGATAAAGGACGATTGAGATTTTCTAAAGCTCAACACATAGACCAATTAGATTCAATTGGTCTTGATGGCAAACAGGTTTTGAATCGGCTTGCATTAGCCGATTCACTCAAAGCTCAAAGCTTGAACGCCCAAGAGAGAGATGTGGAGCCCTCAAGTGAAGGCAAGGTTGCTGTTGATGAATTGCAAATAGAAGATATTCTAGAGGACAACAAAGTTATCATAGTTCTAGAAGACACTGGGGGTAGCTGAAATCTCTCCAACCAAAGCAAAAGCCGATTGATCTTGTTGAGCAAGGGGAATTGGCTAAGGATCCTCCTTTGGAGCATATCTATCAAGATGGGGAGAAGGAGGATGCTCGTAAAGCTAATGGAGGTAAAGGTCATGACAAACAAAGAGGTAGAAGGCTGAAGCTTAGCTTCAAGGAACTTCTAGCTAAATATGAGAAGATAGCAAAAACAAATATCACCAATTGATCAAAGAAAATCCAATTATCAAAATTACCTCCAAAGCACAAGTCTCGAGAGTGGAATTGGCAAGGAGATAGATCTCACGTAGCAGCAACATATTCTCCTTTTGAGCAGCCAATTACCATGTCATATGGACCACAGCCCGTATATTTTCATCATTATTCATCTTGGGGCTGGTTTGATCAAGAGGCACATGTTTCACCATATTTTAGGCCATAATATATAGAGTATGTAGTTCCTAGACATTCAGAGAGATCATTATCTTGTAAAGACCATTTTGATAAAAACCGGTCTAGACCTCAACCAAAGAAGAAAGCGGTAAAGCATGTTTACCGCGTAAAGTATGATGGCCGAAAGAAGAAAAGTTCAGATCTGAATTTAACAATCGAAAAGCCGATTACATTGCTGAAAAATCTGGCTATTGATGGCAAAGAAGTGAGAAAATCATCTATTAATATTCTAGGTGCCAAATCTGAACAAAAGAAGGTGAGAGTGCCCAAAATCAAGAAAGATTTGCTGCTGTTCAAAACAGAAATAAAACCGATATGCTCAATCGATTTACTAAAGTGGTAAGAAAATAAGTTACAGAAGCTTAGTGTAGAGAAGCTAAAAGAAAAAGGTTTGGCATGGGTGCTTAAACGAAGAATTCAATCTCAAAAGAATGATGCTCAAGCAAGTGGTGCAACAAAAACAAAGGAGAGGAGATTCAAGAAACAATTGCCAAGTTGGAGGTTTGCACCAAATCATCAAAATCATTGGTCATGGCATCATCCATACTCTCTACCTATGCCTATGTGGAATTCATCCCCTGGCATGCATGGTTATCCCTCAGCTCCTTATTTTGATCCTTAGTGTGGATCTTTATGTTATAGAGTGTTGCCAAATTATTTTACTTACCAATGATCGAGAGTCGAAATATTTTATTTCGGCTATGCATATTTATGTGGATGAATTCATATGGTCGATATTTTGATATCGCTCTTAGTGTAAAATATAGTCGATGAATGCTTGCAACCATCGTGCTATTAGAAAGCCCCCATGGAATTTACTTTGATGGCCTTAAGGCCCGGGGGCATGATATATGCATTTTGACTTACTCCATGGATGTGAAAATATAATTAGTCGGCTTGCAAATAAGGTCAAGGTGTTGGCATAATCATTATTTCTCACAATGGTGCTATTGGAGACATCAAGCCGATTAAAATTATATCTGCACCAACATTTGAGCCGAATGTGAAGTTTTCTTATTCGGCTTGGCCATATTGCAATCCATGGGGTATAACATGTTTAAGCCTATGGTGATTCCTTGCTGGTGGTACAACAAGTTGCTAGTGAATTTCAATGTTTAGAAGGGTCACTAAGAACTTGTCTTGATGCTTGCCTTGATATTATTGACTATTTTGCTGAATTTTGAATTCGGTATATTCCGAGGCATGAAAATCAAAAGGCCAACATGTTAGCTTAACAAGCATCTGGCTATGATGTTAGTGGACATAATTTCCATATTCAAGAACAGCCGATGCATGAAGATTTCAATTTTTCCTGTGTAGGTATAGACCAATTGGCTAAGCCGACTGATCAAGTTGGCTCAGCCGACTACTCTTCTGTTGTGGCCAAGTTGGCTAAGACGACTGCCCTAGTCGGCTAAGTCGACACCTCCAAATCGGCTAAGTCTACCGGCCCTGTTGGCTCAGCCGACTCCCCTGTGACCAGCCCAGTCAATTCGCCCGAGAAGCTATCAAATCGGCCCGATATAACTTCTAGTGATATTGGGGCTGATTTAAAAGATTGGAGGACTCTCTTGTTGAGATATCAACGTGATCCAAGTGCCAAAATTGATAAAAGTGTTCGACGGAGCGTTTTCAAATATGTATTGCATAATGATGAGCTCTATCAAAGAACCACCGAAGATTTGCTGCTTAAGTGCTTGGGATCAGATCAGGCAAAAGTGGCTATGGGAGAAGTCCATGAAGGCATTTGTGGTATGCATCAATCAGCCCCAAAGATGAAGTGGTTACTATGTGGAGCCAGTTTCTATTGGCCTACTATGATGGCCGATTGTTTTCGCTACTATAAAGGTTGCGAAGAGTGCCAGAAGTTAGAAAATATTCAGCTTGTGCCTGCTATTGTGCTTCATCCTATCATCAAACCATGGCCTTTTCGTGGTTGGGGGCTAGACTTCATTGGCCAAATATATCCCCCATCTTCGAAGGGACACCGATTTATGTTAGTTGCTATGGATTACTTTACTAAGTGGACTGAGGGAGTTCCTTTGAAGAATATGACACACAAGGAAGTAATTGAGTTCATCACTGAGCATATTATTCATAGATTCGGCATCCCTCAAATGTTAACTACAGATCAAGGGACATCATTTGTGTCCAAAAGAGGTGAGGGAATTTGCCGAATTATATAAGATCAAGTTGCTCAATTCATCTCTATACTATGCTCAAGCCAATGACCAAGCTGAGTCTAGTAATAAGACTTTGATCAAGTTCATCAAAAACAAAATTGAGAAGAATCCAAGGAGATGGCATGAAGTTTGTCTGAGGCTCTATGGGCACATCACATTTCAAGGCATGGTGCTACAAATGTTACTCCTTTTGAGTTAGTATATGGTCAAGAAGCCGTGTTGCCTATCGAAGTGAATTTGAATGCATACAGGCTCGCTAAACAAAATGATTTATCAGCTGTTGTGTATCATGATTTGATGATGGATAACATCGATGAGGTGACTAATGTGAGATTAAAGGCTCTCAAGGAAATAGAGAAAGATAAAGCTCGAGTTACCAAAGCATACAACAAGAAAGTCAGGAGCAAATCCTTCCAAGTGGGAGAATTGGTGTGGAAAACCATACTACCAATTGGATCGAAGAGCAATCAGTTTGGCAAGTAGTCACTGAATTGGGAAGGTCCTTACAAAGTGGTCAAAGTTATATTCGGAAATTCATATGTGCTAGAGACATTGCAAGGTGAACGTCTCACGAGAGCATTCAACGGGTGGTACTTGAAAGGGTACTTTCCAAGTGTTTGGCAAGAAGCCTAAGTGCTCTCCAAACAATGGCCGATACATGTATCGCCCTTAGAAAAATGGCCAATGTATACATCGCCCTTAGTCACTAAGCAGCCGATAAGATGGGTATCATCTATGTTTGGTTTTGAATAAGTGTTTTCAGGTTCATGCATCATTCACCTGAAAACAGGGGGGCATATGTTGACAACCAAAAATGTCCATTTTGTGAAGTTGTCAAAATGTGAAATAGACTTCACCATTGCGTTCCTCTCGTCGAGATGGTCAAAAAACATATATGGAACGTCTAATTCGAAGTCCGGATGAAGAAGTTATGCCCTCGGAAAGATGCCTCGTTGTCGGGAGTTCCGACCCAAATCGGGACTTCCGACTGTCGGAAGTTTTGACGGGTGTTGGGACTTCCGGGAAGCCTAAAGAAATCTGCTCAGGTGTCTGGGGTTATCCCTACGTCAGGAGTTCCGACAAAAGTCAGAAGTTTCGACTGTCGGGAGTTCCGACCCAAGTCGGGACTTCCGACATACCTAACAGAAAATCCTGTTCGGATCTGGCCTTTTGGATTTCGATCCGAACTGTTCCAAACTCGTGGGAAACTTAGAAAATAAGGTTTGGAGATGTTTTCTACTAGGATAAGACCACCTCCTCTATATATATGAGAGGATCATGGCCGATTGAGTTCCCATCTATCCAATCGTCGAACAAATCAATCTACTACCTCTACTCCAACCCTTTTGCCCTCTTCTCCAACCCCCATGCTGTTCATCCCTTGATCCGACGATCAAGGATGGCGTCCTAGGCTTGTCGTCCGACCTAGGGCAACCCAACGATGTTCTTGCCCTTACGGGGTCTCTCCCAGGCGAGAGCTTCGACGGTTTCTTTGCTAGTTTGCCTAAAAACTAGCCGGTTCTTCGTCACGTAAGCACGTTGGTTATCCTTTGGTGGTTTGCTTGTAAACCTCTTCGTTGTTCACCACGAAAGAGTGACATCCTCGCTGTATTCTTCGGTCTGTAGCGGCCCGGGCGTCCAATGCCCTATTGTTGTTTGATTCGGATCACTTCCGATGTCAACAGCTGGCTTGCAGTCGGCCCGGCTCGTTACCATGAGCCTGCGCTCCCATAGGTCTCAGGTCCAGTGGAGCTACAACACATAAGGCCATGAGCCTTCTCAACCCAAAAGACTAGCCTTATAGGTGGGGGTTCTCCCGTCTTATATGTTGTGCTCCCCCACCATCGCTACACGATGTGGGACTAAACCTCAATAATCTCTCCCTTAGGCGCAACACGATGTGGGACTAAACCCCAATAATCTCCCCCTTAGGCACACATTGGGGTACCCCCGCCATATATGTAACACTCGAGATTTTTTATCGGGTTTAGCTTTTCTAACCATGGGCTCTGATACCAATTGTTGAAATTGGTTGTGACCACCGAGTTCTCGATCTTAGAGCTGGCTTGCAGCTGGCCCGGCTCATTATCATGAGCCTACACTCCCACAGATCCTAGGTCCAGTGGAGCTACAACACATAGGCCATGGGCTTTCTCAACCCAAAAGACTAGCTTGATAGGTGGGGGTTCTCCCGCTTTATATGTTGTGCCCCCCACCATCGCTACACAATGTGGGACTAAACCCCAACAATCTCCCCCTTAGTCACACATCGGGGTGCCCCCGCCATATATGTGACGCTCGAGATTTTTTTTATCAGGTTTAGCTTTTCTGACCATGGGCTTTGATATCAATTGTTGGAACCAGTGGTGACCCCGAGTTCTCGATCTTAAAGCTGGCTTACAGCCGGCCGGGCATCCGCCATGAAGCCTCCTCGCCGTGGACGACGGTGGCGCCATCAACGAACTCATCGTGGACGCAGGATCTCCTTGCCGCGACCCGACGGCGGAGGAGCATCGGAGTCGCCGAAGGAGGCCTTCGAGTCGGTGAAGTGCAGCCTGTTCTCCCCCACCCCCGAAGAGCCGACAAAGGGTTCAATGTCGGGGTCAAGTGAGCTCGCTCTGAGCACGCAGGCGGCGTGGGCAGCTGCGGCCAAAGGGGGAAGCTCCAGAAGTGCAGATCTGGCGGCACTCCGAGCAGCCTCATCCTCCTCGACCTTGTCGGCCCACGAGCGACGGGAGTAGGACCCATGGTCCATGCACGTGTGTGGACGGCGCGACCAGAGAGGTCGACGGCGTTGAAGGTGGCCGGCGGGGCTGGGGTGGCCACCGGCGGGGAGGGGTGCTCACGCGAGCTTGAGCCCCAACTGCACCGACAGCTCGGCCTGCACACGCTGCAGATAAATATGTTGTTCTATGTTAGAAATACAGCCATCATGTATACATGAGTTTTGTGGGAGACTTGAAATCTAAAAGTTTAGCCATTCTTGTGTACCAGCCTGGAAGGTGAAACAAATAATTCTAAAGTAAGACTACAGCCATACAAATCGTCCTGACATGAACTTTCTCAGAGTTCCCTAAATGAAGCAACACCAAGAGGTAGTAATCCAAATATTTATTTTCCTAACCGTGTCTCTCTAGAACTAAATGATGTAAGGGATACATGAGGAACCACCAGCGACTGGAAGCAGCGAATTAAGGAAGCAAAACACAAATCATTTGAAGCCAAACAGAAGATCTGATTATACCCTAAAATAAAAGGCTAATAGAGAAGAAATAGAAACATGGCATTCTATTTCTCTTACTACAGCTCGGTTGGCAATGCCCCTTAATTGTAGTGGGAGAAGAAGAAAGCTAGACTGTTGTGTATAGATGCGACAAATGTGAACCATGCTATACCTTTTGCAGCGAGTTCATGGGGAAGCAATGCAGCGAGGCAAGAATCAACCTAACCTGTAATAATCAGGAACATGTGTGCAATTCTTTTGACGAATCCAGCAGCAAAGAACATAGAAACAGAGCTTCCTAAAGAACAGGTTATAAAAATCGCAAAAAAAAAAAAAACAATAACGCCTAGTAGTGACAGGCAGAAGCATCAATCCAACGAAGAATAGCAGCAGTACACACAATTCTCAAATCAGCTAAGTTTGTTCTCAGCTAAAGTGCCTATCCAACTCTGAAGTCATCACCACAAAATAAATATCTACCAGGCTGAAGTTTGCCTTAATAGTCGGATTTCATCAAAGTTTTGGCTTCTTTCCACATTTTTTACGCATAGTAGAAAGGACCATGCTTACGTTAGCATCTGCGCTAAGACATAAAGAAATTTTGTAGCACAATCCTAGGCAGTATGTTAGGCTGGAAAAAAAAGGACACTGAAAAGATAACTGACCATTCTGACTGAATCTTAAGGCAGTATGTAACAAAATGCAGACTGGAATAACAATTGTACTTCTGAATGCACATTGGAATAGCAATTGTACTTTTGGAATGCACTCTGGTTTTATATGAATTTGCTGGACTGCTTATATTACTCATAATAAAACATTGATCACTGGATGATGCCTGTAATTATATGAACCTATCCAACATTGGTAAACAGATCCGCATGGCTGAAATTATATGAACCTATGTAGTCCCACGGTATTTTTTTTCATTTTCTTATGGACACGAATGTTCAGATACGTAGAAATCGGTACTGACCCAATATAATTTTCTGACTTCTCCAATTCCTTTTTCAATTCAGCAACCTCTGCTTGCAGCACTTTTTGAACCGTGCACAGCCACATTGAAGCAAATAGGTTAATCGGGACTCATAAAAGTATAATACACTTGACATCATTAGTCAGCAACAAATCAGAGTTCGTGTATTCATTGACAGTGGCCTCATAGGTATGGTATAACAGTACCTTGGCACCTTTTCAGACATGCCGCTACTAACCAGATATGTGAGTTTTTTCCCAGGTTTTTTTTTGTAAAACATGTATTGACACATGCCAGCATGCCAATGAGCGACCAATGCTTCAAATTGGGAACGATTCATGCGACGGTCCGCATAACTGAGTAACGAAAGATAGTATGGTCGGTCTTCTGTGCCTGTATCAACTACCAAGGCGTTTTGAAAAACGCCTCCAATACTACAGGTTATTAAAGGCATTTGAAAAACGCCTCCAACTCAATAGGTATTTAAAGGCATTTTTTATATCTGCCTCTGTAAAACTGGTTTTAAAGGCCTTTCGTAAGAATGCCTTTAAGTAAAAGGAAATTAAGGCAATTTTATAAAAATGTCTTTAACAAAACGTCTTTAATTAAGAGACGTGTTGTAGTGTCGGTTTTCATTGCCAAAAGGGCTCCCTGAAATTTTGCTTTCCAAGCCATCCCCGGCCCGCCGTATTTACTATTTCTTAATAATGTTCTTAATTGGTATATTCAAAGTTTCCGCTTGTCCGCTACGACCTTGAGGTTGGCATGGAGTGGCTATTCAATGATCTACACCTAAGGTTAGTATGGCCCTAATTAGATCTATGAAATAACAACACCCTACGCCCTCCACCCCCAATTTTATCGATCACTACTCTTGGGCTACTGGTGTTGTCGCAGCAGGAACATGAATACATGAATGATGCACCGTTGATTAGTAGAGTTGTGGTACTTCTCCTGGAAGCTACACAAGTTGTGATATGATACCTTATTCATTGTGATTACTGGAGCAGCTGGCCGGGTTCTTGCAACATGTCTGAATCTGAACATTGACAAGCAAGGAGCTAGGAGCAACCAGAGTACAAGTGTTTGAACTGTACTTGTGTTATCTGAAGATACTAGGTGGAGGCTGGTTGGCTTCAGATTGACGCATTGATGCTCAACGTCGAGGACTTGCCACTGCCATAGGAAGATATAGGATCCCAGCGGTCACAGCTCGCGGACAACGGGGCAAGCCCAAACTCATGGAGAGAGAATATTATTAGAAACCTACATCTTGATTGGGCTAGTCAATTGGTAAGTGGGTTGGTGTACTTAACCTATCCCGGCCCGGTTATATATATATATATATATATATATATATATATATATATATATATATATATATATATATATATATATATATATATATATATATATATATATATATATATCCCCGTTAAAGCGAAGCAAACCTTCATTATGCGAATTCGGCCACATCACCCTGAAATCGGAGACCCTATCCACGTCGCCCACAAAACCTCAGCCACAAGTTCGCACGGAAAGCTCGTGGCCAGCATCGACCCACGTCGTCCCCATTCGCAAAAAAAACACGCAGCTCTCCCCCTCCTCATCGGTCAAAAAAACAACGAAAACAGACGACTCCCCCACCCCCATCTCTCTCTCGGTCTCTCGAGAGTGGCGGGAGGGGCGACGCCCGGACAAAGTGCACCGGCGTCCCCCTCCCCTCTGTTCTCCGTGCGGGTAAGTCCGCACTGCTCCTCCTCTACACAGCGCCGCCTCGCTTCCCTTCCTCTCTCCCTCTCTAAAAGCCCTAATTTGATTTTGGATAATTGATGAAACCTATGCACTGACCTTTGGCATGAGTTGTGATATGAGCTAGGTTGGTGCAATCCAAGTTGTGAAGCATGGTGGAACTCAAATCGTGATGTTGATTACATGAAATGATGAGATGGCCACATGTGATGATGATCAAGTGCTCAACCTGAAAAAGAAGAAAGAGAAAAAAAAACCTATGGAGATCAAGGCAAATGTATAATTAGGGATTTTATTTCGGTGATCAAAACACTATAGAGAGTGTGATCATGTTTATGATAGATGGTCGTACTATTAAGAGAGGTTCTTAGCTAGACAATTTGGTCATCTAGTGCGACTAGGTGTTAGACTTCATGCATTGCATTTAGGCCTAGTGCACAATCGGTGAGAAAATGATTAACCTTTGAAAAATGATTGTGAAAATGCTAACACACTTGCACGTGATGGTGAAACACTTGTAGTGTTAGCACATTTGCAAAGGTGAAGAAAAACGGATGTAGTGGGGCTCGGGGTGCTACCACAGGGGCGCCGCCCTGCCCTATCCGGTGCACCGCCACCCCTGTTGTCGACAGAATATCGTCGGCAGTCCTCCGAGGAGTATCCCACAAAGGTAGATTGATCGGCAGATATGCGTGTAATCGAGAACAAGAAGACAACAGAGACACACGAGTTAGACAGGTTCAGGTCGTCAGTATGACGTAATACCCTACTCCTGTGATCTGTTGGATTGTATTGGCTATCGTATGATATTGCGTGTGTTTGGAGGGGGTCCCTACCCGCCTTATATAGTCTGGAGGGCAGGGTTACAAGTCGGTTAGATCTAAGAGATAACCGAAAAGTAATAACAGATTATAGGAATCATGGGATCATACGTATCCTAACAGATCTCGTAGTATCTTCAGGATATCTTCCCGGTGTCTTACGGGAGGCGCCGAGCAGCGTCGTGCCCCGCAAGGCTTCGTCTTGTGGGCTGGGCCGCCCCTAGGGGTGCAGCCCATGTGGTCTGCCATGGGTATCCGGGGTTGTACCCCCACAGCTAGTCCCCAAACGCCTTGCATCCGTTGTGCAACACCGTCTTGAGCTTGTCCGAGCAGGTGCGAACAAAGCCGAGCAGTCAAACTCATGGTCCGACCACCATGATGAGTTGCCGAGTAGTTGTGAACCATCGCCGAGCAGTGTGAACCGTCGTCGAGCAGTGTGAACCATCGTCGAGCAGCGTGAACCGTTGCCGAGCAGTGTGAACCGTCGCCGAGCAGTGTATCCCAAGTTAGGCTTGCCATAAGGATGTAAGGAGCTCAAGTTCAAAATCAAAAATTTTCTCACAGTGGACCAAAATGTGCCCACTTAGAGTCCGACCACAAGAAAGAGAAATAGTCTTCTTCAGCTTCGGGAGGCGCAGAGTCTTCTAGATTAAAGCAAACACACCGCGAGGTGAAGTGTGCCCACTTAGTCCCCGAGCCTGACAGTAGGTGACGTAGTCACATGGTGCTAGGGTCCAAAGTAAAGAAAAGCACAAGATGAGCCGAGCAGGCAGCCTGTCCCCAGGTGTAACCCTAAAATGAGAAAAACACATTCACCATAAGGTGAAGTGTGTCCACTTAGTCCTCAAGCCTGATAGTAGGTGACGTGGTCACGTGGTGCTAGGGTCAGAAACAGTCAATTGAAGAAAGTCCCCAATGCGGTGAGGACCCAAGTCGTATTGATGATGCAGTCCCCGAGCCACAAGTGGAAATCTTGGAGAAAACAAATCTCGAAGAAAAAACCAGAGTAACGGCTGTACAGTAGTAATTACTGAGCCGTAACAGATGGCGGAGAAGTCGGTGAATATTCGGTGAGCAGTAACAACTTGAGGCGATAAATGGGCAATACGTGCTGCAGTTGCGCGAAAGCCTAGGTAACGGCCCACCATGCTGTTTCAGAGAATGCGGAGAGGCGCAAATCATGGAGCGGTTTCCCAAAAACTCTCGAATGCGAAAGGTGGGGGGAGTGCTTTATAACTGCACCGCCGCACCCCACGCTCCCACCTTTGCCACTTTGCCATTTCATCTATCTCCTTAGCCCTCGCACTTCTAAATTCACACATGCTTCCACCACTATTCCCAAACCAGATCTGAGAGATGGTGCCAAAGAAGGGAGCTGGAAACCCGAAGAAGGCGAGCGCCGGAGTCAGCCGTGACGATGAGTGGGTGCCGTCGCGCACGGGGGAGGTGGAGCTCAATAGAGTGGTGGGGGTGGGCGTATTTCCTGACCGCGTCACCGCCGGATGGCGGCCGGCTTTCGGTGAGCCCTACCCAATGCCTCATACCGATGAAGTTGTAGTATTTGAGGATTACTTTTGGCGCGGGTTAGGATTTCCTATTCATTCTTTCTTGAGGGATCTGCTGGAGTTCTGGAGAGTCAGTATGTGCAACCTCCACCCAAACACCATCTTGCACATCATGATTTTCATTCATTTCTGTGAGGCATATCTTGGGATTCTGCCGTACTTCAACCTCTTTCGTCACCTGTTCTAGCTAAAGAAGAAGGGCGGCGGCGGTTCTAAGGTGGTCGGCGGCGTGTATCTTCAACTTCGTGATGGAATAGCGGGCGAGTACCTCACTATACCATTGAACAAGTCACTGAAGGCGTGGAACGCCAGGTGGTTCTACAAGAAGCAGTGCCATCCTGCCATCTGCTGTGACGCCGACCACATCCTGGAGAGCTAGGAAAGCTGGTTGGAGAGGTTGAGCAGTGCCAATATGGATCATGTGAGGGAGCTCCTCATCCTGATAAAGGACGTAAAGATGAACGGTGGACTGGTGGTGACGAGCTTCATAGTGCGTCGCATCTAGCCCTATAAGGAGAGGGCCCACGCGGGCTTTGACTTCAAGGGGGACACCGACGACACCAGGGAGATGACGGAGATGCTGTCGAGGGACGACGTGCTAGAGCGGGCCACAGAGCTATTCACTCCATTTGCCTCATTCAGCGTGTTAGGGCAGACGAGGCCCTTTAACTGCATGAACCCGCCTCCTCAGGTAAACATCTCAATTGTTTATTCCTAATCCTTTCTTATCCTATATCGTTGCCGAGCAGTGAACTGATTCACTTATGGAAAGATCCATTCGTAGGAATGAGCGGTGTACTTCTCGGGCATGTCGAGGGGCGATTGGCCACAGGTAGTAGATGCTCGGCCACCAACTCAGCCTGAGGAAGGTGCCATCAGCACCTCATTGGAGTCTGGAGGCGCAGATGCTGGTCGGACAGAGAGTCCTCCCCCGGTGTCGGAGAAAGTCTAGGGGAAGAGGGCAGCGGCAGATGAGCTAGCCCAGAAGAAGAGGAAGATGGCGGGAGCCGCTCCCCACAAGCCGGGCGACATCTCGCTTGGTGGTGACCGGACCACTCGGATGCAGAGTGCGGTGATGTTTGAGTGGTCGGATGACGACGGGGCTCCAGTAGCTCCTCCTTTGAGCACTGAAGCGCCTCCACGCAACACGTGCATGGAGGAGCGATCGAAGGGAGGGGAGGGAGTCCCCGAGCAGCAGGCGAAGGGAGTCCCCGAGCAGCAAGCGAGGGGAGTTTCAGAGCGACAGGCGGAGGAGAGGCTGATGGCAGAGACCGCGAGGCCTCCACCCCAGGGCGCGGGAGTCGACCCTAGGGCCATGCCTAGGGGCTCGGGTAGGCAGCGCTAGTTTAGAAAAGTGTACCGGTAGGCCGACACGTAAGTATCCTTGCCTTGGAGTTATTTTGCTGTCGGATCCTTATCGCGGTGGCGGTTGATGAGCTGATCTGATGCAGAGCGAGGCGTACGGAGGAGTTGAATCCATCCGTCCAGACCGGCGAGCAACCGGGGGTTGGTCCCGGCGCGGACGCGATGCCGACAGATCCCGTCCCAGAGTCCTCGGGCGCTCAGTGGTCTATGGAGGAGTCAACCACCACTGCTGGTGGACTTGGCAGTGGCGAACGGTCAGTGCCAACAGTGGATAGGTCAGCGGCGATGCCCGGGGCAACGATAGAAGCTGTTAGGGCTTCGGAGGCGGATGCTGGAGTTGCCGATGCCACGCCAGAGTCCGGAGTGGAGAAGCCTACGGTGCTGGAGGAGCCGATGATGCTCCCTGAGGTGTCGGAGGGCGTGGTCGGACACGCTGTGTGGCCACCAAGCCCCTGGTGGTGCCGCCAGCTATGGAGGAGAAGGACGAGGTGGAAGAGATCGAACGTGAGGAATCACAACCCCAAGCTGTCTGAATCCTCCGTAAGTGGGGCGACAAAGTGGTGGTTATTGAGGAGGAGGACACCACCAGGGAGCTCAGGAGGCTGGAGTCCACCTTGTCGACGGTGATGAAGCAGATCAAGGTTAGCATTACATCATCAATGTTCATCTTTAACGTTGGAGATTGGGGTTCTTCATAGTCTTGGTGCTTTTGCAGGGGATAGCTCGGACTGCCGAACAACGATGCCAGCTGATCAAGAGGATGGAGCCCCTCATCGAAGAAAACGCAAAGCTGAAGGGGTGATGAAGCTTATGGAGAAAAAACGTCTAGAAGGCCTAGCGTGAGCGGGATCTTGTCGAGTCTCAAGCGCAGGATCTAGAATACCAAAAGGGGCTCTATCCGAGCAGCTGGCGACCGTGTCTGAGCAGTTGCAGGGCAGGTCCGAGCAGCTAATGAGTGTTTCTGAGTAGCTAGAGCAGAAGTCCAAGCAGCTCAGAAATGTCTTCGAGCAGAGAAAAGGTTTGGCGTATCGGCAATTTTGCTTTGCATTGTTGAACAGTCATATTGTTGCTGATGACTGTTATGCTTGTAGAGCAAGATGTGGAGCTCGACCAGCTACGCCAAACCATCGAGCAACTCCAGGAGGAGGAGAAGAAAGCCACTGGGCGAGCGGAGAAGCTGGCCAAGGAGCTAAAAGGTCAGTACTTCATGGTCGGCGTTAGTGCTGGTGTAATTTCTTTGCTTGACAGATCCTTGTGATGCCTGCAGAGTATCGTCGGAGGACCAAGGCACAATTCGATGTGTTGGAGCTGGAGGCCAGAACCTAGAGAAGCAAGCTCGATGCCATAATTGCCGGAGTCAAGCCGGTGCTCGACTGCGTCGACCTGGAGATGGCTCCTCAGCCCGACGGTAGGCCACCGCGTCCGGACACCATCATGGACAGGTGCAAGGCGGCATGGGAGAACTTCAAAAGCTTCAACTATGACGCCACCATCACCACCGTTACACACGCCCTTGAGGTGGTCCGGTCCCACTACCCAGCCATTGACCTTCAAGCGATAGGGGCCAGATTCGCTAGAGGGACGGGTGCGATGGAGCATCAGCAGCTGGAAGATGAGGTGGAAGACACGGCGAAGAAACTGGCCAGCGACATCGACCTGTTCTGCGAGATGGACGGCGATGGCGAAGCCTAATGACCTGCTTGGAGAATATTCTATAATAACTAGAGAGAGTAGTTAAAATGCGCAAGGGCACAGACAGACATTTATATATATGTATAAATGTTGTAAAGTGACATGTGCATATTTATGTAATTTTCTAGTATTTCAGTGAAAAAATCATTGTAGTGTTAACCCTAACGCAATTATACGTAGTATAAGTAGCATCCGAGCAGTTAGTTCGTTACTGAACTCTTGGCCTTGGCTAGCCCATAGTCCATAACATCGAGCGTAGAGCCCATGCATGTGTAGGAGGAATAGGCGTGACCGAGGAACCACAACCGACCACCCATAACGTAGAGCGTGGAGCCCGTAGCACATGTAGGGAGAGATCAAAGACTGGGTCTTTTCCATAGAGAACAGAACAAAACATGTGTTGCTCGGCGGTTGACGAAATAACTTGGAGATATACGTAGTATAAGTAGTGTCCGAGTAGTTAGTTCTTTACTGGGCTCTTGGCCTTGGCTAGCCCATAGTCCATAACGTCGAGCGCGGAGCCCGTGCACGTGTAGGAGGAACAGGCATGACCAAGGAACCACAGCCGACCACTCATAACACAGAGCGTGGAGCCTGTAGCATGTGTAGGGAGAGATCAGAGACTGGGTCTTCTCCATAGAGCATAGAACAGAACGTATGCTGCTCGGCGGTTGGCGAAGTATCTTGGAGATATGGGGAAACATGGCGGAGCATTTATGGAGATCACGTATTGGAGTTTATTAAGGAGTAGCTTAGAGCTGGCGGCCACAAATGGAGATTAAACCATAATGGAGAAATAATGAAGACAAATTATGGCGACCAAAACTTCATTCATTATGGAGTGGAGAGTACATATCTAGAGTGTTTCAAGGATAGAAACGTATAAGGTGCTCGATGTGCCATGAATTGGGGATATTGATTCAGTCCAAGTTGCATAGCCGGTAAGACCCTAGTCGGGTAACCTCTTTGACCACGTAGGGTCCTTCCCAAGGGGAGGAGAGCTTGTGCATCCCTTTGGTTTTCTATTTCCTATGGAGAACGAGGTTGCCGACAGCAAATGAATGACCTTTGATGTTGCCGTTGTAATATCTCCGCAAGCCTTCTAGATATTTGGCTATGCGGACGTAGGTGATCAGGCATTCTTCCTTGGCCCTGTTGACGTCCTCTGTCCGAACAGCTACGGCTTGCTCTTCATTATAATGCTCCACCCTAGGTGCTCAGAAGGCAATGTCTGCTGGTATTATGGCTTCTGAGCCGTAGACCAAGAAATATGGAGACACACCAGTGCTGCGACTAGCTTGAGTGCGCAGTCCTCAGACCACAGCTAGTAGCTCTTTGAGCCATCTACCCGGATGCTTTTCTTTTTTCCGATATAGCCTCTTTTTGAGGGCATCAAGGATCATGTCGTTCACCCGTTCGACCTGGCCGTTGGCTCTAGGATGGGCAACTGAGATGTATTTGACGGAGATGCATCGGTCTTCACAGAAGTCCCAAAAATGATGAGCAATGAATGTAGTTCCGAGGTCGGTGATAATGCATTTCGGGTGACCGAATCTGTGGATGATATCTTCGAAGAGCTCGACTGCCTTCTTAGCAGTAGCCGAAACAAGCGGTTTGTATTCAATACACTTGAAGAACATGTCGATGGCGACGTACACGTACCGGAAACCACCTAGCGCTGGCTTGAAGAGCCCAATCATATCCAGTCCCCAGCATGCAAAAGGCTAGGAAGCTAGGATGGTCTGCAGTTCTTGTGCCGGCACGTGTATTTGCTTGGCGAAAAATTGGCATCCTTCACAACGTCGGACAAGGTCTTCTGCATCAGAGATGGCCGTGGGCCAGTAAAAACTAGCTTAGAAAGCTTTGTCGACCAGGTTTCTCGAGGCCACGTGGTTGCCGCAGGAACCAGAGTGAATTTCGAGAAGTAGTTTCACTCCCTCTTCTTGGGTGATGCATTTCTACAGTATCCCTTCCTTGGCACTTTTCCTCATCAAGTTCCCATCCACCAGCACATAATGCTTGCTTCGACGGATTAGGCATTCGGTTTCATTCTTGTCGGCGGATACGTCGGCGCTGGTGAGGTACTTGATGAACTGTTCCCTCCAATCGGTGGCCGACGAAGGTACTGTGAGTACCAGCTGCTCGGCGGGGGGAATTTCTTGCACTTCCTTCTCTTCCTTAATAGATGACGTAAAGAGGTCTTGAACGAAAACCCCAAGCAGAATTGTGGCGTGAGAAGAGCCTATCTTAGATAGGTGGTCAGCGAGCTGATTTTGATCTTGTACCACGTGGTGGTACTCGATACCGTAGAATTTCCCTTCAAGTTTCCTGATTTCAGCGCAATATGCGTCCATCTTCTCACTAGAGCAGGACCAGTCTTTGTTAAGCTAGTTGATGACCAGCGTGGAGTCTCCATATACCATGAGGCATTTGATGCCAAGCTCAATAGCTATACGGAGTCCATGGAGACATGCTTCATATTCAACGGCGCTGTTGGAGGCTGAAAAATGTATGCGAAGAACATATATCCTTGGTCATCGTAATGAATAGAATGCCAAAACCAGCACCGTTGATGTTGAGGGCACCATCAAAGTACATCACCCAGTGCTCGGGGCAAGTAGCGGGGATAGGCTCTTGGATCTTGGTCCACTCGGCAACGAATTCAGCGAGCGCTTGTGACTTGATGGTAGGCCTACTTCTGAATTCAATGGAGTAAGTGCTGAGCTCCACAGCCCACTTGATGATGCGGCCATTGGACTCTTTATTGCGGAGAATGTCCCCTAGAGGGAACTCGGTGATGATGGCGATCTTGTAATACTCAAAGTAATGACGGAGCTTCCGTGACGTGATCAGAATAGCGTATAGCATCTTCTGAACTTGAGGATAACGAGTTTTGGGCTCATTAAGGACCTCGCTGATGAAGTAGACCGGATGTTGCACCTTATAGGCATGCCCGGCCTCCTCGCATTCTACGACGATAGCTGTGCTAACGACGCGAGAAGTGGCGGCATTGTAGATCAGTAGAGTTTCATCTGGTCGAGGCGCCATCATGATCGGAGGCTTTGTTAGAAACAACTTGAGCTGCTTGAAAGCTGTATCTGCCTCATCCGACCAGGAGAAGCGCTCGGAGGCCTTGAGGAGTTTGAAGAACGGTAGTCCCTTTTCGCTGAGGCATGATATAAAGTAGCTAAGAGCAGCCATGCAACCTGTAAGCTTCAGTATATCCTTTACGGACGTTGGCCATTTCATGTTGATGATGGCGGAGACCTTGTCAGGGTTGGGTTCGATGCCACGGGCGCTGACGATGTAGCCCAGGAGTATGCCGGATGGAACTCCAAAGATGCACTTTGAAGGCTTCAACTTCCATTTGTACCTTTTTAGGTTGGTGAACGTTTCTTCGAGGTTGACGATGAGATTATCGGTGGTCTTGGACTTGATGACCACATCATCGATGTAAGCTACGACGTTGCGGCCTATCTGTTGATCGAGGCACATCCAGACGGCCCTTTGGTAGGTCGCCCCGATGTTATTGAGTCTGAAGGACATGGTGGTATAGCAGTACGCACCGAAAGGCATGATGAATGACGTCTTGATCTAGTCGTCTTCCTTTAGGGATATCTGATGATAGCTGCAGTAACAGTCAAGGAAGGAGAGCAGTTCGCAGCCGGCGGTGGAGTCTACAACCTTGTCTATCCGAGGCAGACCGAAGGGGTCTTTGGGGCAGTGTTTGTTAAGATCAGTGTAATCAACTCACATTCTCCATTCTTTATTCTTTTTTTGAACAAGAACAGGGTTTGCTAACCACTCAGGATGATACACTTCTTTTATAAATCCGGCAGCTAGGAGCCATTTTATTTCTACCCTAATAGCCTCCTTCTTGTCGGGCATGAATCGTCAGAGTTTCTGCTTGATCGGTTTGGCGGTCGGCGAGACATTCAAGGAGTGCTCGATCTTCTCCCGTGGTACCCCCGGCATGTGTACATGTTTCCAAGCAAACACGTCGGCGTTGGCACGTAGGAAGGAGACGAGCGCGCTTTCCTATTTGGGGTTGATGTGAGCCCCAATCTTCATGGTCTTGGAGGGGTCATCGAGGCCGAGGCCGACCTCCTTGGTTTCCTTGGACTTGGTGGAGCCGCAAGGAGGCTCCAGCGATGGGATCTCTAGGTCATCGGCAGGCACCATCTTGGCGTCGGTGACCATGTTAGCCATCTAGATGGAGAGGTCGGTGGCTTTAGCGAGGGCGAGACTTTCTGTCTCGTAGGCATAGGCGATGGAGAGGTTGGCCCACAGGGTCAGGACTCCTATAGACAAAGGCATCTTCAGCACCAGATAGGCATAGTGTGGTATGGCCATGAATTTGGCTAGAGCTGGCCGACCAAGTATGGCGTGGTAGGCGGTGTTGAAGTCAACAACGTAGAAGTTGATGTGCTCGACACGGTAGTTGCTGGTCGTGCCGAACTGTACTAGGAGGGTGATCTCTCTGAGTGGTTTGGATGCCCTGCCAGGTACCACACCCCAGAAGGAGGAGTCAGAGGGTGTGAGGTCTCCTATCCCGAGGCCCAGCTCCTTTAGGGCTCCGACGAAGAGGAGGTTCAGGGCACTCCTGCCGTCGATGAGCAGTTTTCTAAAAAGCACTTTCTAGACGGTTGTGTCAAGGACGAGGGGGAAACGCCCTATGTAAGGGATGCCCACCCACTGATCGGCTTTGCTGAAGGTGATGGGGACCTCAAACCAGGGGTGATAGCTGGGGTTGGCGACGACGTCTTCCGCATTAACAGCGAGCACCCGGCGGGCAGTGAGTTTCCAATCTCTTCTATTTTTGGCGGCGGCGAGGCCCCCGAAGATGGTGGTGACCACTTTATTATGATCCTAGAAGGCATTGTTGTTGCCCCTAGGTGGTCGGCAGCCTCTGGCTCCATCGTTGTTGTCGTCGTCTGGCTTTTTAGCCTAGAACTCCTTAGCCAGACCAAGACAGCCCTTCATCTTATGCATGGCATTTTTGTGGAGAGGGCACGGGCCTTCAAGGATCTTCTTGTACTACTCATCATAGTTGCGCTTGGCACGAGGTTCATCAATGGCGGCAACAATGTGGTCTGGTCGGCGGTGGTGATATTGACCAGATCTGGATCCTTCCGGTCGATCACGACCGCTGTCCCGATCTTGACTGCGATCGTCGTAGCAGCGGTCACTGTGGCATCGGTCGTCGAGTCGCTCATTGTTGCATCAAGTTGGGCAATGAGTGCCTGCGTCCTCGTTGAAGCGTACTTCAGCTTCTTCGGCGTCGGCGTACTGGTTGGCGGTCATAATCATCTCGCTAATCCCCATGGGTGGCTTATGGTTGAACTTGGAGCGGAGGTCGGGGTGATGGAGTCCTCGGACGAAGGCAGTGATGACCTCAGCTTCCGTGATGTTGGGAATAGAATTCCTCTTCTCAAAAAAGCATCTGATGTAGCTACGAAGGAGCTAGGACAACTTCTAGTAGATGCGGTTCAGATCATGCTTGGTGCCTGGCCGAGTACACGTAGCCATATAGTTGTCGGTGAAGACCTTCTTCAACTCTTCCTAGGATCCAATTGAGCCTGGGGCGAGGCTTGTGAACCAGTTCATCGCAGTTGGCATAGCATGACAGGAAGATAGCACCATGATGCTGGTATCTCCCCCGGTGGCACGCACAGCAGTGGCGTAGGCTTGTAGCCACTGCGTGCGGTTCATTCATCCTTCATAGGGCTCGACCCCAGTGATTTGGAAACCACAGGGCCACTGAAGTGTTTGGAGTGCCCTCGTGAATGCTAGGGGCCCTTCGTGATTGTCGCCGTCATGATCTACAGCATTGCAGATGTTGAGTGGCTGGAGAGCTAAGTCCAGATCACTGAACTCTTGCTCGTATTCTTGACAGTGGCGTACTTCTTCTTCATGGTGACCAAAACGGCGCTCGTCGATACATCGTCGCGCGTCTCGGAGATTGTTGAGGTGCGCTCGAACATCCTGGTCGACCTCTTGGTCATGTTGGCGAGGGTGTTTGATGTGGTTGTCCCTAGCTCCCCCCTAGAGGGGTTGTCTATCATCGCGGTGCTGGTCGGTGAAATGACTTGGGCGGCGATCAGATCTTGGCACGACTGATCGGTGAATCGAACTTGTAGAGTAAGAAGGTCTCTGATCCTGGTGGATCTCGTTGACCTGGCAGTGCGCCGCTTTAAGCATGGTGGTGACCTTGGTGAGCTCTAGTGTTTGTGGGAGCTGGGCGAGTTCATTGGCGGCCACAGCCAAGTTGGTGCTTGGGGTCTTGTAGACATCGTGGCCGTCAACACGGACAAATTCGTCGTTGAGGTTGCGTTGGAGTTGGCGTGGCCTTCCTTGCGAGTCGAGCTGAGCCTTGGCTAGCACAAGGGCAGCCTCGTTTGCTCGATGCTGAACACGGTTGATGTTCCTATTGACACAGGCGGTGCAGTCCTCCTCGGTCACCCCTTCTCGCAGGGGCTATCGACGCTGATGTTGAAGATTGCGCCTCCACAGAATGGGGGGAAAGGAGGTTGTTCAGCGGCAGTTTTGGCGATAGTCTCCGTAGAGCCCTAGGACTCGGAGTCTGGATTCTCCTCCAAGATGGTTTGGAGGGACTCTTCAGGGCATCAGTCGATGTGTAGCATGTTGACAGTCGGCGAGACCTGGTCGGTGATCTGGTCGGCGAGAGGATGGACATCTTCAATCTGGTCGGTGAATTTGCCCCTTAGGGCATCTTGATAAGCGGCGACGATGTTGGTGAGCCCAAAGGGTAGGGATGTAACCCTTGGAGTTTCCTCCGATAGATCTGAATCGGAGGGTGGTCGGTGCTGAACCAGAGTGGTCAGAGCCGATTCCGCGATGGAAAGGCAGTTGGCGAGCTTCTAGCCAACCTGATCGATGGATGCGATCAGATCGTCATTGTTGATTTGCCTCCTCTGGTAGTGGGGGAGCGGGCGGCAAATTGTTGGTGAAGACAACCTCAGAGGCGGTTCCGAGATCGGATCTATAGTCGTAGGTGTTGGGGTGATCAGCGCAGTATTGATCTGCACCGGCTCGATGAGCTCTTCGACTCCGTCAGTGTTGATGATCCATGAGATCAATCCAACCATGAAGATCTAGCCGGGCTGTGGGAGGGATGAAGGGCCTGCAAAACATACTATCTTGTTCGACATGGAAACAGCACGTAACCCCCTACCTGGCGAGCCAACTGTTGACAGAATATCATCGGCAGTCCTTCGATGGGTATCCCATGAAGGTAGATTGATCGGCAAAGATGCGTATAATCGAGAACAAGAAGGCAACAGAGACACACGAGTTAGACAGGTTTAGGCCATCAGTATGACGTAATACCCTACTTCTGTGGTCTGTTGGATTGTATTGGCTATCGTATGATATTACGTGTGTTTGGAGGGGGGCCCTGCCCACCTTATATAGTCCGGGGGCTGGGTTACAAGTCGGTTAGATCTAAGAGATAACCAGAAAGTAATAACAGATTACAGGAATCATGGGATCATACGTATCCTAACAGATCTCGTAGTATCTTTAGGATATCTTCATGGTGTCTTGCGGGAGGCACCGAGCAGCGTCATGCCCCGCAAGGCTTCATCTTTTGGGCTGGGCCACCCCTGGGGGCGCAGCCCATGTGGTTTGCCATGGGTATCCGGGGTTGTACCCCCCACACCTGTGGCAGTGACCAAGTGAGGAGTCCGAGAGTGGCATGTTCGGTTGAGGGCACCGCCACCCGGTCCGGTGGCACTGCCACCCCTAGGGCGGTGCCCACCTGGACTTGGCTGAGGAGCAGCAGCGTGGGCATGGGCACCGGTGCGTCCGGTGTACACTGCCGTCGTATGGGCGGTGCACCACTTGGTCACCGCCACTGGTAGGGCAGTGTCACCGCCATAAAAATCTAGAGAGAGGGGTTTTTTCGGGTAGTGGTTGGGTTGTCACCGCCACCCTAGGGACGGTGCCACCGCCACCCTGTCCGATGACCGCCTGACCAATCAACTAGCCGCTGGATTTGACCGTTGGGGGTTACCGCCATCCCTAGGGCGGTGCCACCGCCGCCGTGTTCGGTGCCCTCACAGAGGCTGGCTCCAAAGGGTAACGGCTCTATTTGCTTGTGGGCTTATAAATAGAGCTAGTGGCTGGCCTTGGCCACTCTCTTGGCACCTCATACACTTGTGCATACCCTTTGGAAGATGAACAACACACTCCACTCACTTGTTCACTTGATTTCATCATCTTGAGTGAGATTGGAGAGCCTCTAGTGCATTGCATTGAGTTGCATCATCTTGTGGCACTAGTTGGGTGATTTGGGTTGGTTTTGAGCTTGTTACTCTTGGTGTTTGCCGACACCTAGATGGACCGGTGATTGGAGGATCGTTGAGCGGAGTTGGTGACTGTCTCTGGCCTCGATCGGTTGCTTGTGAGGGGTCTTGTGCCTTCTACGGCGGAGCGCCAAAGGCAACTCTAGTAAATTACTCGTGTCATTGAGCTACCTCACTTGTGGGTAGGTTTTTGCAGTGCCTCTTGTGGTGGGCTAGGTGTGTGATACCTATTAGCCGCCAAACTACCAAGTGTTGGTCGACACAATGGGGACTAGTGTGCCGGCAAGCACGTGAACCTCGAGAGAAAAATTAGTTGTCTTTTGCCCTTTGGTATTCTCCTGGTGTTTGAATTGGTGTTCATCTTGTGATTGGTTCACTCCTCTACGCGACGGTATAATCACCCTACTTACTCATTTACATTCCTGCAAACTAGTTGTCAAGCTCTTTAGTGTAGTTAGTCTTTGAAAGCTTGTTAGTTTAGTTAGTGTGACTCTTTAGTTAGTCTTTGAGAGCACACTAGCTTAGTGAGTAGTGATCTATCTTGTTGTGTGTGATAGTGATTATAGTAACTAGAATTGTTGGGATAGATGGCTTACAACCCTTATAGAGCTAGAACAAAATTGCATTGCGCCATTTGTGTTACTAACCAATTTGCTCTAGTGCTTTGTAGAAGTTTTAAATAGGCTATTCACCCCCTCTAGCCATATTAGGACCTTTCACTCTCCCTCCGTCTCGATCTAGCGCCGGGCCCCGTGTGCCCGCCCTCCGGCGCGCGAGTCGCGCCGGCGTGGCCGCAGCCGCGGTCCTGCGCCGGCTATCCCCTGCCCCCATCGTGCATCTATCTCTGTCCCTCTCTCTCGCGCGCGGTGGCGCCAGCCTAGGGTTTCGTCAATGCATCACCGGGCATACCGGATCGGCAGTCAGCGGCGCAGCAGGCTCCATGCGTGCGGCGGCCCTGGCACAGGTGTCGCACGCGGCGAATCTGTACACAGGTTATTGTCCTATCACCATTTATCAGGTACCTCATGCCCTTCTATAGTGCCTATGCTTTTCAAGTTCTATTGTTACAGAGATGCTAAAGGCACATGTTATACATTCGGTTTGTGCCTTGCACTGAGTTTAGCTTCTTAGTCAATCCTTAGATAGGACTTTTAAGGTTCTATTGATATAGAGATGCTAAAGGCACATGTTATGCATTCGATTTGTGCCTTGCACTGAGTTTAGCTTCTTAGTCAGTCCTTCTAAATAGGACTTTTAGGTCACCCATTACGACATTTTTTTACTGAATATACGTAGTTTCTTTAGGTGTCAGTTTGTATGCTTGTTTTTGAAGATTGAAAAAAAAAACATAGCTTCCTTTGATGTTAGTATGCGCTTCAGCTGTACATGTTCGTTGCCCAACTGTCCTGTCTGGGTGTAGTTCGCTAAAACTATTACACGAACTTGGTTAAATTACATGTGTTTTTCCCTGTCATCAGATGCCATTTTTGTGCATTCATATTTTCTTTTCCAGTGTTGAACCCAATGTTTGGCTCAAACAAATGAATGAGCTACCTCGCACATGATTTCACTGGTAGTCATAGAGCATGTTTTGGTTGACAAGCTTGCACATGCATGATGCATGCAGCTGACGCCCCCCGTATCTGTCCATGCGGTCATGTTATCTGAAAAATTGAAATTGTCTAAGCTTTGCTGACTTGGACTCTGAATTTTATCTTGCCAGTTTGACTTGAGGATCTGTAGTTTGTTCTCTAATTCCTTGTATTTCCTATTGTTTTCGTAGGCTGCTGATGACCGCTCTGTCCCGGCCACCAGGAGTGTTTTGTCTGCATGCCATATGCATTGGTTTTGTTTTGATCTTTGTAGTTTTGTTTACACGGGATTTTGGTAACCAGGCTTCAATCTGGCCACCATCATCATTCGTTCCTGCTGATTCATTTGTTCGTATGCCTATGGTCAGATTCTTCTTGCACCTGTTCTGATCTGCAGTACCCGGCGATGGTCTTGTGAGAGACTCGACATTTTCCATCTATTCTGATGTCTTGATACTCCAAGACCTTGATCAAATGATGATTCATGTGTTTCTGAGGCCTCTAAAAATTTTAAAGGTTCCCTTTGCAATTTTCTTTGTCTATGATCTGGCCCTTTGTATTGATTTTACTTTGGTCTTCGTAATTTCGTTTATGCGAAATCGATAGCCAAGTTTTGATCTGGGCACCATTATCATTCCTTCCTACTGATCCATTTGTTCTTATGCCTATGATGAAATCGTTCATACTCATTTATGATCTACAATATAAGACAATGATCAAGATCTTGTGAGACTCGACATTTTCCATCTATTCTGAATTTCTGATGTCTAGATACTCCAAGATCTTCATCACATGATGATTGATATATTTCTGAGGCCTCTAAATTTTTTAAAGGTTTCCTTTGCGATCTTCTTTGCCTATGATCTCGGGCCTTTGCCTTGCAGTCTACTGTGCTTGGTACACAACAGATCATGCCCTTTCTATGTTCTGCTGAGGTTTTAAGATATATTGCCATTCCTGTTGTCAACCCTGGGAAAAAAACTCACATATCTGGTTAGTAGCGGCATGTCTGCAAAGGTGCCAAGGTACTGTTATACCATACCTATGAGGCCACTGTCAATGAATGCACGAACTCTGATTTGTTGCTGACTAATGATGTCAAGTGTATTATACTTTTATGAGTCCCGATTAACCTATTTGCTTCAATGTGGCAGTGCACGGTTCAAAAAGTGCTGCAAGCAGAGGTTGCTGAATTGAAAAATTTAATTGGAGAAGTCAGAAAATTATATTGGGTCAGTACCGATTTCTACGTATCTGAACATTCGTGTCCATAAGAAAATGAAAAAAAAAAATACCGTGCGACTACATAGGTTCATATAATTTCAGCCATGCTGATCTGTTTACCAATGTTGGATAGGTTCATATAATTACAGGCATCATCCAGTGATCAGTAATGTTTTCGTTTTCTTTTTGCCCGATGAGGAGAGGGAGAGTGGCGTGATTTTTTTGCAAATGGGGGCGACGTGGGTCGATGCTGGCCACGAGCTTTCCGTGCGAACTTGTGGCTGAGGTTTTGTGGGCGTGAGTATATTAAGTAGACAGCTACAAAAATAAGTTATTCTGTAGTCATCTTCATTTACAATAAATTTATATACTAATTTACGATAATGTCAATACATATTTACGATAGTTGGTTACTATAACACATAGGATATTTACCATAACATTATAGTAAACCATTTAGTAAGGAGTTACTGTAATCGCGTAAATTAACATAGTAATTATCGTAACTCAAAAGTGGCTATAGAATAAGTTATTTTGTAGACAGCTACCGGATAGTAGTTATATAATAATAATAATAATAATAATAATAATAATAATAATAATAATAATAATAATAATAATAATGTGTTGCTTTCCTGTCGGGTCGGGCCGGGATAGGTTAACCGGATGTTCGTTTGGCTGTGGCTTGTCGTAAACTATCGTAAATTTTCAACCGGAACAGTATTTTTCTCTCACACAAACCAGCCAGCAGTACTTCTTCACGAACCAGCAACGAAACGAACCAGCCAACCGGTACACCAGCCCACTTGCCAATTGACTAGCCCAATCAAGATGTAGGTTTCTAATAATATTCTCTCTCCATGAATTTGGGCTTGCCCCGTTGTCCGCGAGCTGTGCCCGCTGGGATCCTGTATCTTCCTATGGCAGTGGCAAGTCCTTGACGTTGAGCATCAATGCGTCAATCTGAAGCCAACCAGCCTCCACCTAGTATCTTCAGATAACACAAGTACAGTTCAAACACTTGTACTCTGGTTGCTCCTAGCTCCTTGCTTCAGTAACATGTGCGATCTTTGTCAATGTTCAGATTCAGACATGTTGCAAGAACCCGGCCAGCTGCTCCAGTAATCACAATGTTATTTCATAGATCTAATTAGGGCCATACTAACCTTAGGTGTAGATCATTGAATAGCCACTCCATGCCAACCTCAAGGTCGTAGCGGACAAGCGGAAACTTTGAATATACCAATTAAGAACATTCTTAAGAAATAGTAAATACGGCGGGCCGGGGATGGCTTGGAAAGCAAAATTTCAGGGAGCCCTTTTGGCAATGACAACCGAATAGCATACAAGACCCTCTACAACATGACTCGTTATACAAGGCATTTAAAAATGCCTCCAAAAATGGTCAAAACGCCCTCAAAAACCTTTTGAGGCATTTATTAAAACGCCGGCTAAAACATGGAAATAAAAGGTCTTTTAAGATGTTTTTTCATAATGCCTTTTAATATCAACATTTAAAGGCATTTTTTAGCTGCCTAAAATACTTTTTAGAGGCACTCTGGAATTTGCCGTCAAACATTGATGGAGGCATTATTAGAAATGCCTTCAAAACCAAGGTATCCATGCAACCCTTTCGACCAATATCAAATTAGCACATTAACATTAGATGCATCCAAACTCTAAAATCTTTTGTACAGACATTCATACATAAAGCTAAACAATGGATTCAGCAGTGGATTGGCACTACACAGATGTTCTGTTGAACGTGTCATTACACAGATGTGAATATCTAATATCAACTGCACCCTGTGATGTAATCACCTGGGTCAATTACTATTAATTGTCTATACTCTCAAGTCCCAAGTCTTGTTTTCTCTGCCAATGGCAACTCAACAAACGAACAGCTCTTGAACTTCATCAACTGTACAAAGGAAGAGATCAAGTCACGTATCTGTTTTGTAGAGTTGTAGCTTAGCAATTCAAAGGTGAGGTAATCACAGCAGCTTCATACCAGCAAGTTGGGCTCCGAAGTTAGCTTGAACATCAGCATCCGAATTGAATTCCTGTGTAACAAACAACATTGAGTAACAATGTTTTCAAGGATTAGTTGCCAGCAAGTCTTGGAGAAAACTCTAAATGTGATTGAAATCTAGAGTTTATATATGTGCCTGCCATGCTAATAGATCAAATTTAGAGTTCCTACTCGAGAGGTATTCAGAGGGCTGCTAAAAATCACCACCTTATCTTGACTGCTAAATCAAACTAGGAAACTCTTTCAAATCTATAGAGCTGACAACCTAGATGTTTTCAGGTCATAAAGATTGATGAAATTCTGGAATAAATATGTTTAACTAGCACCTGACATTGGGATAACTGGAAGCAACAGCCTTGAACATCATTTGCCACTCCATCCATTCTAAACTAATGATATGCTAATGTCTAGCTAACACGTGTTGTACTACGAATCTAGCAGAAAATGTGAACAAGGCCAAATGACAATGGAAAATCTGAGACCTACCCTCAAAACATGGTTGATTTGAAATGTAAGAAATGTTTCCTTTAGTTCCATGGCTATATCGCACAAGACAGCCATGTTACTCCTAGCACGCTAGTCACCTCGAACCTGCTCCAGAAATCATAACTGTTACTCTTGTTATGAAATAGTTGAATGTTGCTAGAAGCCATAACTAAATAAGTACAGAACAAATCAGGCAAGAAGCCAAAAGTAAGATATTTCATTCATACTCACTTCACTATTAGGTAATGTTTCCAGATCAGCAACTTTGGGATGCTCTGACGGTCTTGTTTCCTTCAGAAAATGATAGTCAGTGTGAGTAAACAAGATAATAACAAATTCATAAGTACTGTAGGGAACACTTTTGAAGAGAACATACATTCACACTTATCATGAAGAAAAAAAATATCTTACCATCTCCTGTGACATTTTCAAAGTAGATTGTTTGGTTTCATCAGGTTGCTGAAATGAAACTTGCATAGATCGGTACTGTAAAATAAGTGTCAAGGAAAAAAAATACAAAATCAAGTAGCAACGCAACCACCTGAAGATATGACTTTTAAAAGATCCACTTAACACTCAAGTTTTGTGAAACAAAGTAAGGCCCTGAGAATCAGGGTCAGTTGCCAGGCGACGTTGATATAAATACTACTATATAATGTATAGACACAAAACTATTTTCGTGATAATAATGTGTGGCTTTGTATTCACTGTAGTGAGTTATGGCACTTCCATCAAAGTATTTATCTTGGCACAAAAAAATAGCATAATTTAGTAAATAAATTAGTGGGCTCTAATAAATTTTCCGAAATGATGTTTTTCTCTAAATCATAATTTAGAAGTAACAGGTAGCCAGCACATTCCGGATTGAATGATTAACCATAACTAAGAAGTTAGCTAATTTGACAACCCATGTTTTAAATATGACCAAAGAAATTACATGGCTGTATCTGTTCTACCTACTTGAGCCAAGAACAAACACTATGGTATGAGAGAGAAACTGGAGTAAATAATCTATGAATTAGAACTCATTTTTGGGAAAGACTGTAAGCTTAGGTTGGACGATAAAATAATACGAACACTACCAACACGTGTCCGTAAAAAATATTTATGCCAAAGTTTATGAATTAGTACAAAGGCTGATTTTAGTGCAACAGAATTCATATTTCCTAGCTAACATTAGAAAGGTCTTCTTTCTTCAGCCTTCATGAACAAATCTATGACTAGTGAATGCACCAAAAATACTTATTTCCTAGCTAAAATTCAGAAGTTCAGCACTTACTAGTCAGTCTACCTGACTTTCTGATTTTCGGAAATGACCAAAGACTAGTTCAGCACCAAACAAATTCAGCAATTACAATAGTCTCTGTCACTACTCAAATCAATTAAACAATTTCTGATTCTGTTTTCACTTAAGTAGGAATACAAGCAACACCAAGAAAAGGCAAATTCACTACTCACCTTGCCATCCTTGTTCCTGCAGATGTTGGTTCAGTAGCGACACACAAACTATCATGGCTTCTTTTCTACAGATGTTTGATGGTACGATCATGACTCTGGTTATTGTACAGGAAGATTCATTGGAAAAAATAAAACCCCATCTAGTATTTGGCAGAGGGCCAGAGGTATAGCAAGCTGATAAGCAGCTAGTAGCTAGAGGATTACTTATATTGTAGGAGTATGTAGGTAGGAAGAAGATGAACGAAGGGCTAGCTGGTAGCTTACCCACTGTCACTGCATTTTCACGATCTCCAGGACAACTCATTTAAGCAATTTCTGTTTGCAACATCAAATTTCAGTAAAACCATCACTTCCAGAAAAATCAAGCATGAATCCTCATCTCCTATTTGCAATTACATTTTTTTCATTTTAGCTTTCCTCAAGGCTCCCCCTGATTTACTTCGTGTTCTATTCTCAGCTGTGGTGTTACGATAATTTTGTCCCATCTCTTCGGAGGCCTTACCTTGAATTGCGCAATAATTCAGAACCAATATGCTCAATTAGCTACTTCACTTGCAATGATGTATGCTTCTTAGTTACCGGATCTATGGATGAGACTGCCAAGGTAATATACATACACCACTATCTTCATAGCACAATATAATAACAAAATTGTGCAATGATAAAGGCATTGTTTTCTAGGAATCAGGTGTGGAAGTACAATGAAGAGCTTCCTAAAACTTATGGTCACGCACTTGAATCAATTATTAAACCTGAAAAGACACTTGAACATACAGATGGTGTCACTGCTACCTGCTATAATCCTAAATTTAAAACTATCATAACAGGAACAGTTGATGGTGTTGTTTCACTCTGGTGCGCCCAAACCTACAGGTACATACTACTGACAGCAAGAAGCCAACTTCTCTTAAATTGTTCTGTTGCAGTACTCAATCCCTTCTGTGGAATTTGGTGTTTTATCATTCAGTAGAACGGCCGGCTACCATATATAGCTTCTGAATTGGCCTAACCTTCAACTTTTTTGTACGTCACAAAAATTATATGTTTTAGAAATATAATAAGAGTACATATTACTTGACATTTTGCTAGGCGGAAGAGATTCATGTGCTTTGGCCAGGGACGAATTTGTGCTGTAGCATCATGTTTAACGACAGGAAGAAGGTAATGAAAAATTTTCAGTTAATTAGTTTGTTAAGAGAACTAGCTAGCTGCTTGTTTGTATGCATGTCCTTGCCTATGTATATTGAAGCATGTGTAGCATGGCAGTTGAAGCTTTTAACCTGTGTCAAGGACAAGATTATTCTTTTTTGAAACTCTGACCAATGGTTTGAGACTGCATGCCTAACAAAATTTTTATCTTCTGTTTGTATGGAAAAAAAACTCTGAAGGCCTTCTGTACATTAGTTAAACTATATTTAGTTCTTCACCTGTCTAAGTAATCTTTGTAGGATATTCATCAGCCATGAGCACGGATTCACTATATGGTAGATATCTACCCAGAACAACAGTTGTGAAATTGGATGGAAAGGCAGCAATCGTGGATATGAACAAAAAGAAAGTAAACTAACGTTATGAGCCAGGCAGTGAGACATCAAAGTCAGAGTGAAAGGCAATTCATTCTTGCAGTCCAATACTTGGAAAGGCATGTTATCGAATTCCCCTTCAATTCGTTGCTGCACAAGGTCAGAAGAAGAAAGGAATATTTGTCTACCACGTTACCCGAACACGCTGGGTAAACTGTGTGTTAGAGTAAATAGGAATACTACCACATTATCTACTCATATGAGGTGCTAGTCCTATGTACCATATATAATCAGCCTATGAGACCCAATGCAATATATCCAATATTCCACCAATTATATTCTCCTTCATGGTATCATTCGTCTAGGTTTAGATCATAACCCTACCGCCACTTCCACACCGCGCGCCCCTGGGGAGAGGTCGATCTCCGCCAGAGGCAGCGTCCCTGTTTAGGCGCCCGATCCTATTGATCCGGCTGGCATCGTCGTCGTCGTGCAACAGATCGGGATCTCCCCTGTGTCATCGCCGGGCCGCCGTCGCCTCGTCCCCAGGCTCATCGCTGGCTGTCGTCGTCAACACCTTCCTGATCTTCGTCGCATGGAGGCAGATGGATCACGCCCCATCCCGTGCCGCCGAGGTGGTGGCCAAGCCCGGCCACATGCCCCGACCTTGTACTGCCATGGAGGCAGCCAGATCTGGCGTGTCGCTGTTGTCAGGCGGATCTGCCCATCTCCACCACGTCGATCCGCGTCGGCGCCTTCGACCCTGCGCTTCTGCAACCCGTCGTGCGCCTTGCGCCACCTGATCTGGTTGCACCGCCGCCGTCATGTCGTCTTGCTAGGTACACCCGATCCCCTGCTGGTGTATCTTTTTGGTTTGCCTGATCACTGATCGGGATGGAGTCATGCATCGCCCATCGACCTCGCGCGTACTACTCTGGCATCGGCATCGATTGGGCCATCGGCTGCCCTAGCATGCCATCGACTGGGCCTATCGGCTAAGCTATCGGATGTGCATCGGCCATCCCGCATGGCTGCATGCCACATCGACTCGTCATCTATTGGAACACCAATACATGAGTAGCGGAGGCTAAAGTAAACATAAGCTAATACCATTGGATCATTTGTGGATGTTTTGCAAGAACGTTAGATAAAGCCTTCGTGTGGAGCCTGAGACAGTGCGAAGACCCCAGCGATACAAGCGGAGGCCGCGTACGTAGGTTTTGGGGAGAAACCTAGAAAGCCTCTGCCGGCTGCGGGAAGGCCTCCGCCACCGACCGACGGTTGGGCGGAGGCCTAAGCATGATCCTACAAGATGCCCGAAGGAGTCCACGGGCGGAGGCTCAGAGGCGAGAGCAGAGGCACCAGCGGTTCAGGTGGAGACCTTGCTGTTTTCGCCAGGGAATGAGGCCTTCACAAGCACCGCAACCCAGGATTGGAGACTGGCTTCTAATGGGCCTAAGGCTAAGGACCAAGAAGCAAAGATGGTGCTGGAAGACAAAACCCAAGATGCCCCTGGAGGTCTATACTAGCGTTAGGATATACCATGAATGTACCTTAGTTGTCAAAGGGTAAATTTGTAACATGCAGAAGTAGCAAACAATGCCCTATAAAAAGGAGGAGCCATATGCTATGTAAAGGCGGTTGGGGGAATTCATTGATGAAGCCTTGATTGGGCTAGGTCCCACCATCCAAGTCACATATCTTCACCCGGTGCATCCGACTGGGCGAAGACTCATCGCTCCTCGTCTGCTGGAAACCCTAGACTTTCCAACATTGGCGCCCACCGCGTGTTGGCCAAGCAAAACTCACAATGGCAAGGAAAAGAGTAGCCTCCGCAAGGGCACCTATGGACCCCCACACCAAGGGGAAGACCCAGGCGCAGCGCCTGAAGCACCTATGCTACCGCCACAGAAGACCAGGCCACGGAAGAGCCGGTCGTCGAAGACCAACCTCCGGCTTCCGAGGAGCAACAAGTTCCAAACCCAAACCCAGAGCAAGAGCTTCAACAATTACAGGATCAGTTGCTGAACATGCAACAAGAAAGAGAGAGGATCGCAGCAGCCTTCGTCGCAAACCAACGGGTAGCCCAAGCATCAGCTCAGGCAGCGGAGATCAAGCAGCAGCTAGCCGTCCTACAGGCCAAAATACAACACATGCAGCCTTCGCAATTTAGCTTCAACACATCCAACTAGTTCACTCAGCAAATCAAAGCCAACCCAACCCCCCGCCACGCGCAACAACTCAACCAACCTTGGGCATGCCTTATACTTTGCCACTAGTCCACAGAACCATTGATTCCAAATCACCATTATCCAAAGGCATCCAGAGCTCACCCTGGCACCCCTCATACAAACCCATCACCTTGCCCAAGTTCAATGGAAGATCGGACCCACGCCAATTCATCATGAGCTTTGAGGCAGCTGTAGCCTCCACTGGCGGGAATGACGCAGTGCTAGCCAAATCTTTCGTCATCGCAACCGAATGCGATGCAGTAGCCTGGTACTCAATGCTAAAGCCAAGCTCCATGTATTCATGGGAAGATCTTCGTGACAAGATCCTAACAAATTTCAAGGGATTCACAAGCGAATCCTTGACTTCGATGGATTTGTTCCAATGCAAGCAAAATCAAGGAGAAGCCTTGAAAGACTACTTCCAAAAATTCGTACAAATGAAAGCAAAGGCACCCAATGTTCTGGAAAACGTTGCTATCGAAGCAGCAATCAAGGGCCTTTGCATAGCACCCTTCGCAGCTCAACTAGCCAGAGAAAAGCCAAGGACCATTGAAGACCTTTATAATGAATTCAAGAACTATTGCAGATCCGACAATGACCTCCGTAGAAGACTAGAAGAGCAAAACCAGAGCAAACAATTCCAGGGCAACAACAGGAATGCCCAGAACGGCAGTAGAAGACAAGGCAGTCGCAACCACAGCAAGGGCAAAACCAGCAGGTCTTCAATATAGAGCAGCAAGGAAGCAGTCAACAAGGGCAGCAACCGACGAAGGCAGGTATGAATAATCCGCCTCAGAAACAAGCCGAAGGCAAGAGAAAGGGTCAAGGCAGAAACTGGAACAGAAACCAAAACCAAAGACAGCGAAGACAGTACTGCTTCTTTCATGGAGAAAACAAGGGGCACATCACCAGGGATTGCCCGGACACTAAGGAGACCCAAGAAAGGATCAAGAGAGAGCAAATTCGTAGCCTCCGCCTCAACAACCTGCAAGAGAAGTAAGCCATACCTTCGCTGCATCCCATCAGCAGCAATACTGCCCGATATACCCAAGCATAAACTCCACCTAAATTCACCCATCCACTCTAGCCACCGCCTACTACCCAAATTTCCTACCCGCATGGCGACCAAGCACCCAGCAGCAGGGGCAAACTAGCAATTATCAAAGGACAGAAGCCAACCTCACCTACATAAACCCAAGACCTCCGCATATAACGTTCATCGAGACCATCCAACCACCATAAGTACACAATAGGCAGCTAGAGGCATTGCCTCTGCCCCTTCTAGTACAACCAGCAACAGTCAAAAACAAACCTAACCTAGAAAACCAGCTCAACCCCCACACACCCCTACCCACCATCGGCATGATATTGCCCATAGCTGAAGGCTCTTCAATGGAGTTCCAGACAGATAAGCAGAAGAAGGATCACCTCAGGCTTGTTAACAATATAGTAGTCCAAGGCCCAGTACGCTACACAGATTGGTTGAAGACACCAATCACCTTCTTAGAACAAGACCTGCAGCTGGAAAGTTACCCTCACACAAATGCCATGGTGATCAAGGCCAACATTGAAGGATGGGAAATCAACAGGGTTCTCATAGATTTCGGAAGCTCTACAGATATCATCTTCGTCGATGCCTTCGACCAGATGAAGTTAAGCAGGAGTCAGTTGCAGCCTTTGGACACCATTAATAGGCTTCAGAGGAAGAAGGATCGACGCATTAGGGAAAATATCCTTGCCAGTCTCTTTTGGAGGTCAGAAAAACGTAAGAACAGAATATATAACCTTCGGTGTGGTAGATCTCTACTACCCCTATAATACCATCTTCGGAAGAGGGTTTGCAAACAAGTTCAACGCAGTCATCCACATGGGCTATCTGTGTATGAAATATCAGCCTTATATGGAATCATCATAGTCCACAACAGTCAAAAGGAGGCAAGGAATATAGAGAGAGCAATCTACAGATCTCAGCGCAATATCAATTTTGTTGAAACAGCAAAAAGCAACCCACCGGAGCCTACGGACATGCCAAAGGGCAAAACAGACCTCAGAGACCAAGAAGAAACAAAGTCAATAGCACTAGAAGATGTCCTCCCAGACAGAAAGGTCATCATCGGAGGCAACAGGTTGCTACTGTGTCACCTCATCGGGCCGCAGCACCATCACCCGTGTGTCCGCTTTGCCGTTGCATCTACATCGCCATCCCCTATGCATCGACGACTACAATCAGTCTGCACAAGGTCTTCGTCCTGCTGATTGGGTCTTCGTCATCGAACTGCCCCTACCTGCGCCGTCGCTGAGCCCTGCTCGCCGGTCTGGCCGCCGCCTCGCGTCGTCGCTGAGTCCTACTCGTCAATGCGTCCTCTCCCGCATTGCTTCTTCTTCGTCCCGCACAACCACACGGTTAGGGCCCTCTCCCTTATACGCCCGGTATTGACAACACCGTCGTGTGCTTTCGTCCCCGACGCGTTGCTGGATCTGGCAAATCCAGTCGCGCATCGGCGCTCAGGCGGCTGGACTGCATCGACTTTAGCATCGACCCTCCCATTCCCACCCCGTCTGCCTCGATTGCGTCGTCGCCTTTCTTCTACGTCTATGATGGCCCTGACTGCGTTGACTTCGACATTGCCTCCTCCCACGACGACTACCTCGACGCGTCTCCGTCATCACCATGGTGCCCCTTGTGCGCCTGCAGCTCCCTTGACACGGTAACCCAACCACAACTACGTCGACCTCGGCCATCTTCAGCACGGCTTCTTCGACCACAGCTACTGCGCCCTCACGCTCGGCTACCTCGACATCAGCACAAAGGGCTACCGCCTTGCATGACGACTCATCGGCTTCTTCTCCTGCCACATCATATGCGGCACATCGACTGTTATGACTGCGGGGGGATGTTCGCTCGTTAGCTTCTTCTCCAGTCTCATCGTCTTTAGTGCTCCCGCTGTGACTGCGGGGGGATGTTAGAGTAAATAGGAATAGTACCACATTGTCTACCCATGTGAGGTGTTAGTCCTATGTACCCTATATAATCAGCCCATGAGGTCCAATGCAATATATCCAATATTCCACAAATTATATTATCCTTCATTGTGTATTGCTACCTTTAAGTGTTGAGATCGCTTCAATGGACAGAAATTGGTTGATCTTGCAATGGGTATGTCTGAACTGCAGCATTTGTAGTGTTGTATAAGGTTCGATTCGGATACTCATGCAGTACATTTCTTGTTTTTTTTATTTAATTTCGAACGCCCACACCTGTAGCAAAAATAATTCAATGAACAAGTTGGGGAAACAGGGAATCAAACACGCGATCAAGGCCTGATGAGAAGTCCGGGCACGCCCCTTACAAAACCAAGCTAGATATTTTATAGGTAACACCTTAACAGACAAAATTTCAAATTAACCAAAAAGAGTTTGGTCTGGAGGGTGACCCGCAAGCTTCGTAACCGGCCTATCACCGGACCAGTTCCCAGAACTCTTCCATACTTGATCTATGATCTGCATTTCGACCAGCTAGCACTGTCTTATGACAAAGCTATACTCAAGCACTCAAGCTCCCAGATCATGGTTTGGGATTTCCCACAGCAGGGAATGTAATGAACAACTTAATGCTTTGGGATTTCACAAATCAAGTTGTAGCCTACAGTTGAAGCTCTCAAGTTGAAGACCTAACACACAAACAAAGATGGTCATAAACAGAAGCCAGCATTGGTATTGATCTCTCTAAGCTCTAAGTAGGTACCTTATTTTTGTGAAATAAATATGTATAACCCCAGCCGCGCTATTTAAAAGTGTACTCCTACTTATTACCAATCCAAGATATAGGAAGAAAAATACATGACTAGATGAGAACTGGGATTTAATGTCTCATCTCTCATCTCTTCTCCACTTGTTTAAGCTCCAACCTTTGGCATCACTAACCTTTATTAATTATTATACCTGTGTTCATTTAATCGGCGCCACGATCATCCTCATCTTGCTTTGCGGCCTGCAACCAGCGTTCCTCCATGATGATTTGCTTCATCAGCTCCCGTCGTAGGTGTACTGATCAGCATCACGACGAGCAGCATTTGGAGCTCTCACGCGTTCCATGATTGCTTTAGCTTCCATCGTAGGAGTACTGAGACGGTATACAGTATTAGGACTTGCGCCTAAAACTCCTGGCAGACCCGAAATAGCGTGGGCCCGGGAGTCGGTGAGCATCGCCGAGAACGCATGGCAATATGCGAAGCTTCTCACCATGCATCTCGTGGCTTCCTCCTCGCTCCCGACGACAGAAGACAGTATGCTGTGGTGCAGCTCGGCGGCCTTCTTGGATACATCAACGTCGGCCTTGTTGAGCGCCGTTGGCTCTAGATACACAATGTACAGCCTCGGCTTTGCCGGCGGATCGGCCTTGCGGAACTCGTCGGCGGCACGATCAGCGACCGCACTCTCGTCAAGTGAGGACGACCTCTTCGCTCCCGTCGTCGTCGTCGTCGTCGACAGGTGCCGGGCCCGGGAGCCGACGGGGAAGGTCCCCGCCGCGGCGGCGAGCTCACGGAATTGGTTGAGGGCCGCTCTCGCCGCGGACTGCACTGCATCGTCGCTGATTCGCGGAGGAAAATAAGGTTGGGGGTGGGGGACTTAGGGTAAGCGGAAGTTTATATATATCATCGTGGGGCATTTGGGCCGGTTTGTTTCATGTATTGGGCCATGGGCAGGGCTGCAGGTTACTAGCTAGTCGGGCTTTCTACATAGAAATTGATCAACCATGTTCACGAGCCCAGGCCCAGGTTTGCGGAGCAAGAGCATTTTTATACCAAACTGACCATACAATGCCTCACATGACTTGAGTATGCTTGTTCTCAATGAGCATTTTTATATTCCAGTATGCCGAGTCTAGCCAACCAGGACGACTGTAGGCAGTCATATAGGTCAGCTTCCTACAATAATAATATACTACATATATGTTTGAGACTTCTATAGTACAAATGAAGAAAAACCTAGACATGAATGAGGAATTTTGTACAAGGAAAAAATGAACCGGCGGATAGCTACCACATTTTTCATTTCTGGATCAGAGCATGTATATGTACAACATTTTAGTGATGGCGACTATATATTTATACTTTGGTAGCTGGGCTCAAAGAGCACTTCAATGATAACCAACACATGTACAGCATTTACATGAGTAGTACTATAAGTGGAAGGTCAAATATTTGTATATTATCAATCTATATCAAATCCAAATAATGTTGTATACATATACCCCACAAATATCTGATACTTTGATAAAAAAGAATTCATATCGACATAACACCCTCAGTGACAAGGTTTTTTAATTCACAAAACAAAAAGTATATGTCAAAAAATATTAAACTTGTAGCTAGAGGCAGGCAGACAACAGGCATGAATTAGGATTATACATAATTATGACTTATATACGAGAAGATCAGATAGGTCCTACCATTCTGGGGGCACTACGACAGAAAGCCTAATTAACAGGGATTCAAATGTATACTCAAGTTTGTAATTAAATATTCAAATTGAATAAAGGAATACAGATAATTCTATGACGAGAATGAAATATAAAAATGGAGTGGTTAGTTTGAGTTTGAATCTTAGGGCTGTAAATAACTAAAACATGCATATGTCAAATTGGATCTAGTTCTCGTGCTCAGTGCACGGATAATGTGAACAATGAGAAATATAGTAGACGGATCGATCAAATGAGAGAGATGTATGAGGGCTCATAGAAAGGCCTCAAATGACCTGAGTAGTATATGCTTATTATTCTCAGTGAATGCACATTTTTATGTACCAGTGTGAAGAGTCAAACACTACAAGACTGTAGGCAGCAGTCATATCAAATTGTAAACATCTCGATGGTCAAATATGTATATGATCAATATATATCAAATTCAAATAGTTGTGTTCATATAATATATAATATCATATCGACATAACATCCTCAATGACACAATGTTTTTTTAATTCACAAAAATTAAGACTATATATGTTAAAAATATTAAACTAGAGGCAAGGCATGCAACAGACATGGATTGTACATATTATGAGAAGCTCTCAGATAGGTCCTATACCATTTTGGGGGAATGCACATGACATTGCATCCGACTGAATGAAAGCCTAACTAGCAAGGGATCCAAATATATACTCAACTTTGTAATTAATAATCTGATCGAAAGGGAATACAATCAATTCTTTGTGTGACGAATGAAACATAGTAAAATGGAGTGGTTAGTTTGAGTTTGATTCTTAGGGCTGTAAATAATTCACTACTAGCTAAACTAGCTCTACTCCCGGTTCGTAACCCCTTTTAGTCCCGGTTTTGGAACCGGGAGCACGAATCCGGGACTAAAAAGGGTTCTCCTTTAGTCCCGGTTTCAGCGCTCCGGGACTAAAGGTCCACCTTTAGTCCCGGTTGGTAATACCAACCGGGGCTAAAGAGGCCTCCCGCCTGACCCGTGAGATCCGGTCTTTAGTCCCGGTTGATAATACCAACCGAGACTAAAGGTTTTTTTTTTGTTTTATTTCTATTTTCCTTTTTTTCTATTTTCACGCTACTACCGAACTGAAGGTTTTCTTTTTTTTGTTTCTATTTCTATTTTCTTTTTTTTCTTATTTTTAATTGATGATTCGTTTTGGTTTTTGAATACGCGTTCTACACTGCTAGAATATACGTGCGTTTATAATGTTCAACATTTTGTATAAACTATAGTACGAAGGACCTTTAGTCAAGGATCAGCGGTACAATCCTATAGAGCAGATCCTGTTCAAGTTCGTGCTGCATGGTTCGAGAGCTGAGCTTTTAAGTTAGCTTTCACTCTTCTGAGCAAGCGAGGTGGTGCTAATATGTGGGACTGGCCAGCAATTCCAGCATATTGCGTACTGGGCCGGCCCATCGAGGCTCCTATAAACGCCCGGGACTAAAAGACATTTAGTCCCGGCTGGTAATACCAGCCGAGACTAAAGGTATACCTTTAGTCCCGGCTCGTAATACCAGCCGGGACTAATTGATACGCATGCATGTGTCTGACGGTGGCTTACTCCTACGTACTAGTGTAGCAGCTAGCTAGCAGAGACAGACTGTTTTGTTGGCTTACACGTACTGACGGTGAACAGCTAGCTGATTTAAGCCCGTTTGATTTAAGCCCGGTGAACAGCTAGCTAAAAACGGTGAACAGCTAGCTACTCCTACGTTTTGCTGATTTAAGCCCGGTGAACATCTAGCTAGTGCCCGGTGAACAGCTAGCTTAAAACGGTGAACAGCTAGCTACTCCTAGTGTCTCGATCGACTCAGCTCCCGTATACGTACGCCCAGGTCGGACGGTTGGTGACCTTTAGTCCCGGTTGGAGACAGCAACCGGGACTAAAGGTCCCTTTCTAGTCTCGGACGGAGCCTACAGCCGGGAGTAGATTTTTATTCCCGGTTGGAGTGACCAACCGGGAGTAAAAGTTAACATTTAGTTCCGGTTGGTAGCTCCAACCGGGATTAAAGGTCCCCTGCAACAAAAACCTGCCACAGTAGCCGTTGGGCAGGACCTTTAGTCCTGGTTGGAGCTACCAACCGGTACTAAATATTTCTCTAGTCCTGGGCGCGAAAAATATCGGAACTAAAACCAAATTTCGAAGTGGATCAAAGTCGTTTCTCTACTAGTGATTGAAACATGTCGTCGCACCTAGCTGGTCCGTGCGGGTGCACGAATCGGCGACTAAAGTAATGTGAACAATGAGAAATGCTTGACGGAGCGATCAAATATGAGAGAGAGAGACAGAGAGAGAGAGAGAGAGGTATGAGGGCCATGCTTGGCACCTTGCACGCCAGCCGCAGCGGCCACCGGGTGCATGGTAGCCGTGCGAGTGGCATACAGGGAGCCAGGCATATTCCCTAGCTTTCACCTCTTCCTCCATCACCATGCATCTCCTGCCGCCATTGCTTGCTTATACACCATCCTTCCAATATGCCATGGACATGCAAGCTCATATTCTTTGTTTCCTCTTCCCTCGCAAGCTCATGGCGCACACACACATCTGAACTAGGACTACACGGCGATGGAGAGAATAATGAAAAATGGAGAGTAGCTAGCTAGGAAGATGAAGACATGAAGTGAGGCTGTTGTTGATGGTATTTGGCAAGAAGTTGCATATATATAGCTCCCGGTCCCAGGGTGGAGGTGAGGTCCCCCAACATGCATGCACACTAAAATATGATGCCACATAACCCACCCACCGACACATGTACACTTGCAGCATGACCACACACTGCAGTGTCTGGCTTGGCTCCTCACCCGATAGCTATCTCATGCACACCAACCAAGCAAAGCAAACCCTAGATCGAGCTAGCTACCTTCTATCTAGCTATAGACATGCAGCCTGTCCGTTTCGGCTCAAACGATCGTGAATTATAAGTCAGAAGTATTGTTGGCTAGTTTGGTGTGAGAGAAAAATATTGTTCCAGCTTATAATCCACAATCGTATACGATCGTATAAGCCGAAACTAACGTGCTGATGATTATCCATCCCATTCATACGCACACATGCATATGATGATACGCAAGCGCAGACAAACATATACGTATCTGTGCGCAGATGCGGGAAACCCTATAGGAGGCCGCCGGACCGCCGGAGCACTAGTAGCCGGGCCGGCCGGCGACATGCATGACACACTGCACTACTGTCACCCCTCACCAGCAGGGGCCTTTTTCTCCTCTTCGTCCTGCTGCCTCATCTGCGTGCGTGACCCATACATACGGTGGGGCCTTGGTGTAAAATCTTGTGCTTGTACACATCTGCGTAAGGCCCTAATGCAGCATCTATCTCCAACACAAATGCAACAACCATGTACACCACGGAATTAATTTGAATGCGAGTGTGTATGCAGATATTATATCATTATATGTGCGCCTACCAAGAAAACCTTGAGCTTTTTGTATGGACGTTTGCGTGCAACATCTCTCTCTCTCTCTCTCTCTCTCTCCCTTTACTTGCACAGTAGTGCTGTCCTTCCTGGACTGGGCTTTGTCTCCCAGTGCTTGGCTTTGGCAACAAGTAGGATTCTCCCTGTGTGTGTGCATATGTATGGGGGTGTGGAGTGTGGACCAAACTTGAGTGGGTCAAGCCACTGTTTCACCACCCTGTCTTTTTACTGCCATGTATGATCAGATGTATCATGCATGTATGGTCAGATATATCATGCATGAGCATAACAGTGTCCCAGAGCCCTGAACCCTAATCATCCTCCAGCAAGGAAACCTAAACCCTATACACCAAGGGAAAGGTCAGGAGTTATGACAAACCATGCATCAACTTTGTAGCAACACATTCATTCTCTCTTTTGGAGACCAATGCTACGGTAAAATCAATTATTGCTACTATCACGGTAAAAGATGATGCCTCTCTGCATGCACATCTCAGCCCTTTCTCGCTGCGGGCCTTTTCCTAGCTCCTTTATTTTTAAAAATGGTATAGTAGGTGAAGCGGTTGATAAGAATCTCATCTTGTCGTTCTCCTTAACATTTTGTACTTGGCACTTAGGAGTACGTAGGAATTAGTCTCAACGTACATGAGAGAATTTCTACTTAGTATATGTACATTATACCACAGCAATATGATAGCGAGATACTGATGCACTAATCCCACATACCGCAACACTTGCATCATGACCGGTGGTTTATCAACTTTCAGCTGCCAAAATGTATGATAGCTCTTCACAAAAAAAAAGGCGTGGAAAGGTTTTCGTGAACCTTCAAAAATATAACCACCACCAATTATAGGGCTTCAACATTAATTAGCTAGTCAATTACAATGCATGTATAAGAGCAAAATATCAAACTTTTTTTGGGGGAGGGGGGCTCTGAAAATAACCATGGGATGTCAAATGGAAGATCTTTCTATAAAGTTTTATGATTTTCTCTAAGATGGCTTCAACACTAATTATGATGATCATAGCAAAATGTTGGTCGTCCCTTAAATTCTAAACAGACGCGTCTTCCAACTAATGCTCCAAGTTTTTTTCTTGTTTCATCTCCAAAACATTTTCACCATCACGAAGAAAAGCATGAATCATGATGGTTTATATTATTCCTTATTACTCCCTATAGATCGAGTTCGCTTACCAAGCATCCAAGATCTAATTATCCCAACGTTACATCTCTCAAAGTCTCACCCCACTTACGCACTATATATCTTGCTCTTTAGTCCCCACATGCACACTGCTATTGCTTGTTATCTAGCCACAAGAGGAACACAGCTATTTGTTCATGTGGCGATCGATCCACCTCCCAAAACCTAGCATTATTATAGCCACAAGAGCAACTTTCATTATCTTTGGTGGTGAGATGTGTCCCCTCTTTGAGCTCGATCGTGGCTCTGTTTGGGACCGTGTTTATAATCGATTCAATTATAATCATTGTACCATAGGGAATTTTTCGATTCTCGATTGTGGTAGTTCAAAGTTCTGAAGCGGCTGTCAAAATAATAAAAAATAATCAAAGCATTTTGTGGCTCACTTTTTTCCACCGAGGATCAGATTATAAGCGGAAACAAACGGGGGCCCATGACAAGTGAGTTACCGAAATGTACCTATCAAACCACTAGCTTATCCTCTCTCTGTGCACAAATATTGGTTGATTAAGTTTTGTGATAAGTCAAAGTTAGCCTTGATCAAGTTTATAGAGAAATACACCAATATCTCAAACATCCAATTATATTTTCATCGTCATACAATAATCCATCATGAAATATGCCATCTATGCATTTATTTGGTTTTACATATGCTAATATATTTTTATATAAACTTAGCCAAAGTTAACGAAGTTTGACTTAGAAAATAAAACCTACATGTTGGAATAGTTTGAGAGTTTGTATTAAACCCTCTGCATCGGAGAGGTTTTTTTTTAATCTTCAAAGCTTATTAACCACTACTCCATCCCATAAAAAGAGTCATTCTCGTTTGCCCAGAAGTCAACTATCTTTAACTTTGACCAAATATGTATAACAAAATATTAATATTTATGATACAAAATTAGTATGATTGGATAGATCTTTCAATATATTTTCATAACAAACTTATTTGGAGATACAAACATTGCTTATTTTTTTCTACAAATCTAGTCAAACTTAAGAAACTTTGACCCATACAAATCTCATAGCTGACTGTTTTTAAAGGCGGGGGGAGTACTTACATATAGTGTAATAACAAAGTATCAATAAACTTTGTTGACGCCACGAAAACAACCAGCTGCATAGGGGGGATCACAAATGGAAAACTGTTTTACAGATTCTAGTTTTTTTTTCTCTCTGTAGGATTTGAATTCAAAATGACACCCTCCGATCCGATCCGATACATACCAATAAGCTACCATATCATATGGAACAACAGCAGAGAATCTCGAGTACATACATACACGCACACACTCAGGCCACGTCTGCACGTGTGTACACGCACTTACGTGAACGAGGGCTGTGTGGACGACGACGGTGGTACGGTGTGACCGTGACACAGGTGAGAGATGGACCTGCCGGCCGACCGGCCGGCCGGCCGGCGCGGTGAACTGAGCTGGGACGGAGAAGATTCGGCGTGGCCGCTACCCAACAAGAAGACGCCAAGGCAGGCAAAGCAAACGCAGAACCGCTGCTGCATGCATGCATGCCAATTAACTGCGTCCACGCGGAGTGGGTGACCTCGGGCCGGCGCCAAGCTAGCTACTAGTACGACGTACGTACGCCGCGGCGGCTTGCGCTTGTCGTCCTCCGCTCGCCGTCTTCTGATCTACCACCGCCTGCCACGCTGCTGGCCGGCCCGCCGACCGGTGCGCGGTGCCCCGCGTGCCCTGCTCGCGCTCGCGTGACTGCATGTGTGAGCCGAACTGCATGCATGCGGGCATGGCCATGGGGGACCGGCCGGATCCACGTTCCTGGCCGGCGCCGGCCGGCCGGCTGCTGCGCGCATGCATGATGGCCGCCTGACCATGATCTGCAGCAGCACGAGGCGGATGTGGATGATGGAGCATGGGCTTAAATAGTTCACGCTGCCACCACCACTCCACCACGATTCAGAATTTCAGATCCCCGCCCGGTCCTGTCCTGCCCTGCCCGCCGCCTCCTGGCACTGTTCACTTTTGTTGCATGCATGCAGGTTCAGGTCTCTGCCGCCCGCCCGGCCCGTCCACTTATTTCGTTCTATATATACACGACTTCTCCATGCCAATACACTGGCACAGAAAAGATTTCAAAAGTGGGCATTTTTTTATGTTTAGAGGCAGGCAAGCCATCCACCTCTATCTAATAATCATTGTTAATCGTTATTTACACACCTCTATCTAATAATCATTGTTAATCGTTATTTACATAGGTGATTGGTATGTTCGCCTCTAAAATCAATTATAATCACTATTTACAGAGATGGTCCGCATGCCCGCGACCTACTACTCAGTAATAACGCCTCCTCACCACTTCGTCACACACTCACTTGTGAGTATATATAGGATTCTATTATTTTTAAATTTTGTAATCTTGTATTGGATATTTTGACGACTAAATGAACTTATAAGTGAAAAAAAGATTTAACTACAAAGTTTTAAGTCTTGTCAAGCACTACAACTTTGATATATGATGTGCCATTGTTTGAAAATTTCAAAAATTTGAATCTCAAAATATATGAATTTAAAATAGATATTTGAGACATAACAAACTTCAAACCAAAACTTATCAACAACAGACATGTAAATCCGGTCGGCCACTACAACTTGGGTGTTAACTATGTGAACATTCAAGGTTGTTTAGAAAATCTAAATTTTGAATTCCAAAATCTATGAACTTAAAACACAAACTTCAGACTTTAAATGACTTCAAATCAAAAACTTTTTAAGTAGAAGTTGTGGATTGTATTGATAACTACAACTTTGAAATAGACCATGTCAACACTCAAGGTTGTTTGAAAAAATAAAAGTTCAAATTAAAAAACTTCTCAACTACAATGTTGTAGACTGGGTCGAGAACTACAATTTTTATATAGAATTTGTCTTCATCCAAGGGCGGACCTAGGATCCTGTGACCCTGGGCCCTTGCTCATGCTCCTCCTTTGTGAAGCCACTAAGGCCTAGTCCTTGGCCTAGAAGGTTAATGCAGGGGCACGGAGGGTCATAGTGCCTCATGGAGTCAGTGCTCGACCTTCAGTTCCATTCCTTGCCCAGGCTCTTCAAATTCCTGGGTCCGCCACTGTCTTCATCCAAGTTCATATAAAAAAGTTATAATTTTTTTTGGATGCAACTATTTCTAAAGACAGGTATCTTAAAATGTCCGTCTCTAGAAACCAATTTCTAGAGACGAGCGTCCTAAGACGATCACCTCTAAAAATCCATTAACAGACTCGGGCATTCTAAGTGTTTGTTTCTAAAAAAATCAATTAACAAAGACGAGCATCTTAAGATGTTCATCTCTATAAACAGTTGTCTCCAAAAGCAATTCATATTTTTTTCATATAAACTTGGATGAAAACAAACTTTGTATCAAACTTGTAGCTCTCGATGAGTTCTACAATTTTGCAACTGAGAAGTTTTTTATTTGAAACTTTTTAGAGTCCCAAAATATTGTTTTAAGCTCATGAATTTTGAAATTTAAAATTTGAAAATTTTAAACGACATCGGATGTTGGCATGGTATATATTAAATTTGTAGTTTTTAATATAATCTACAACTTATAGTTGAAAACTTTTTATTTGAAGTCGTTTTGAGTCCCAAATATGTGTTAAGTTCATGGATTTTGAAATCCAAAATTTAAAATTTCTAAACGACCTTGAGTGTTTACATAGTTAATACCAAATTTGAAGTGGCTGATCTGATCTATATGTTTATGGTGGTGGTCTCTAGGTGTGTTCGTCTCTATTAATCAGAGAGGTTGTCTTCTAAAATCGTTTTACAGTGTGATAATTTAGGCTTACATATATTATAATGTATTACCAACCGTCGTCAAGACACGGTGTCAAATACCACCAAAAGAATTCGCAAACACAGAGCAATTGTTATAGTTCTTGTTTGTGTCCGAAATGTTTAGATAACTGACTCTGGGTCACTTATTCTAATGATCTTGAACATAATGCTAAAATTTGACAGTTACTTTTTCACTCTTCCTTTAGCCACAAATATCCAACTGATTGACTAATAATAGTTAAGTTGTAGTCACACTTTTAAAAGTTTGACCATCAATAGCTTTCAAAATATCTAGTTTGGCATACAAAATTCACATATCTAGATTTGTATTGAATGACACATTTACAATCAGATAAAATTAGTTTATTAGATATTTTAACTATACCTTAATAGAAGATTTATGGTTAAAATCGAACCTTTGAAGACAATAAAGAATAAACACGTCCTACATTATAATTTTACTTTTTTACCATAAAAATCTTTAATATAGGAGCAAAGTATTTTGTACAGATTTAGGACGTGTTTGGTTCAGTCATTTTCAGCCCGTATTCATTTACAGAGGCATCAGGTCCCATTGTATTTGTTTAGTTGAGGCGGCCCGTAATCGGTTATCCGATCCTAGCCCATACAATCCCATTATCGGTCCTCAGCTCTAAAAAAACTCGATCTGTGGGGGAAGGTCAAAAAAAAACTCTACCCCATCTATAAAAGCGGCATCTATTAGACCACACCTTAGACTTATACTTTAGCGTCAAAAGAATCCAGGACGACCTGAGAAGTAGCTATAGAGCCACCTAACCAAGTAACCAATGCAAAACATCCCTGTAAATCATTGCGCAAAAGCTACTGGCAGAGTATGTTTCAAGATGAAGGCCTCTTTGGGATGAGAGGCCATGCTGGCCGGCCGGGCAGGGGCAGAGGCTCCTGCATTGCAGGCAGAGGGAGAGGAAGCCTGGAGGACGAACACCACACCACACCATGAATGCACGGGGCATTGCAGGCAGAGGGAAGAGAGGCTGGCTGCAGAGACAAGGCAACGGCACCAACCTGCTCTGCTAGCCACCTTGCTGGTTTTGCTGCGGCAGCCTGCTCATGTACACGAACCAATAGCCCTCTCATAGCCAAGCGAACAGGGCGATACGCGGCCTGCTCCTGTGCATCACATGACAGCCAGCATGCATGCCGAGCGCCGCAACCAACCACAAAGCCGCGGCTAATCTGACGAAGAGACCAGCGGCTGGTCTGGTCATACAAACAGACAAGCATTTCCGAGGAACTAGGTGTTTTCAGCCAAGGCAACGAGCGTGCCCACGAATAAGTTCAGGAAAACAACAAGTGCATCTGCAAGCAAGAGCAATCAGAGCAAACTCCTGGCCATGGCTGTTGCTTTCAAGTAGCTCAGAATGGTAATCTTGTGCAGCATTTGAAGCACCAGCTAGTAGCCACCCACAAGCTCCAGTTCCATGCCTTCAGACGGCTACTTGTGCGTGTAGTGCAAAACCGGCCACCTTCTTCAGACAATCCTTGAGCTATCTCGATCATTTGCACGCCTCCAAACAACCTGAAGCTGTTAAAATGTCAAAGAGTGCATTTGTTATGGTGGGGTACGTCTACAAGGGTCGCAACAGGACTAGTGGCTGAACGGTGCACCGCGACAGGACTTGGCAAGGCATGGCGCGTACCAGAGTGCGGTCACCGGGGCTGCCCATGCACCTGGACGTCTTCAGGGTGCAGCGGCAGTAGTTGTCAACATCCGAGGGTTTAGGAGTGTTAGTTCATTTCATTGTTATTCCTTAATGTTAGCTGAGGTTTGTTAGGATTCATGTATAAGTTGGAACACTTTTGCTTAATGAACGATCAGCCAGGGATTGAGTCTAATCTCTCTTGCTCTCTGGTGCCCTAGCTCTCTCGCTCCCGTTCGCGTTCTCGCACGGCGCCACCACCACGCCGACGGGCGTTCAAGCCTCGACCCCCGATTAGCCATTCCTACTCCCTTCACAGCAGCATACGCCCCAACAACCTAGTATCAGAGACCATGTCCGGTTCTGGTGCTTATTCGGCCACCGTTGTGCCCACCACCGCCGCCGCCACTGCAGTCACCACCATGCCGCCCGCCATTCCATCTATCCCCGCTTCCACCATCTCAGCCATCTGAAAGGTCCTAATGACTAGAGGGGGGTGAATAGCCTATTAAAAAATTTCTACAACAACACTAAGACGAATGATTAGTCAATAAGATGGTGAAACAAATTTTGCGCTAGCACTATACTTGGGGTTGCAAGCCACCTGCCCAATTCTATTTTGTATAATCTCTATCCACACAATGGCTATGTTGCTATACTAAGTTAGTGTGCTCTCAAAGGCTAACTAAAGAGCCACACTAGCCAAACTAACAAGCTCTCACGACTAGCTATATTAAAGAGCTTGACAACTAGTTTGCGGTAATGTAAAGAGATAAAGTAAGATGGATATACCATCAAGTCGAGGAATGAACCAATCAATCACAAGAATGAATACCAATGAATACCAATCACCTCGTAATCAAATGATAACACAATAATTTTTTACCGAGGTTCACTTGCTTGCTAAGCAAGCTAGTCCTCGTTAGGCGATTCACTCACTTGGAGGTTCACGGCTGATTGGCATCACCGCCAAACCCTCAATAGGGTGCCGCACAACTAACACAAGATGAGGATCACACAAGCCACGAGAAATTTACTAGAGTACCTTTTGGCTCTTCGCCGGGGAAAGGTCAAGAACCCCTCACAATCACCACGATCGGAGCCAGAGACAATCACCAACCTCCGCTCGACGATCCTCGCTGCTCCAAGCCATCTAGGTGGTGGCAACCACCAAGAGTAACAAGCGAATCCCGCAGCAAAACACGAACACCAAGTGCCTCTAGATACAAACACTCAAGCAATGCACTTGGATTCACTCCCAATATCACAAAGATGATGAATCAATGATGGAGATGAGTGGGAGAGCTTTGGCTAAGCTTACAAGGTTGCTATATCAATGCAAATGGCCAAGAGAATGAGCTAGAGCCGGTAATGGGCTTAAATAGAGAGCCCCCACGAATAGAGCCGTTGGCTCTCTGTACCCTAAAAAGTCGGGGCGATCGGACGCGCCGGTCAGATCGACCGGACGCAGCACCCCAGCGTCCGGTCACGCGATGCACGCCACATGGCCCCTGCTTCAAATGTTGACCGTCCGATATCAACAGTCATCAGTGCACTTAAGTTGTGACCGGACGCTCTACAGTGTAGGACCGGACACAGGACCCCAGCGTCCGGTCACTTCCACTAAGGTTCCAGTCGCGACCGGACGCATCAGTTTGATCACGACCGAACGTAGGACCCCAGCGTCTGGTCACTTCTAGTAAGGTTCCAGAGATAGAAATTCACGACCGGACTCGCCCAGCGTCTGATCACTCATGGTCTTCTCTGTGCGCTGCCACATCAGTAGGATCGGACGCTGAACAATGTTCAGCCAGAGTCCGGTCGCCTGCGTCCGGTCAAGAGACTGAGGGTGGCCTTCACTGCACGCCACTGACCGGACGTAGGACTCAGCGTCCGGTCACTGTGTGACCAGCGTCCGGACACTCCGCCGGTAAAGTTTCGAACCCTTGCTCCCAAGTGCTAAACATAATGTGTATCACCTTTGTGCATATGTGTTAGCATATTTTCACAAATGTTTTCAAGGGTATTAGCACTCCACTAGATCCTAAATGCATATGCAATGAATTAGAGCATCTAGTGGCACTTTGATAACCGTATTTCAATACGAGTTTCACCCCTCTTAATAGTATGGCTATCGACTCTAAATGTGATCACACTCGCTAAGTGTCTCGATCACTAAATAGAAAAGCTCCTATCAATTTCACATTTGCCTTGAGCTTTTTGTTTTTCTTTCTTCTTCTCCAAGTTCAAGCACTTGATCATCACCATGGCATTACCATCATCATGTCATGATCTTCATTTGCTTCACCACTTGAAGTAGTGCTACTTATCTCATAATCATTTTGATAAACTAGGTTAGCACTTAGGGTTTCATCAATTGACCAAAACCAATCTAGAGCTTTCACCATCGTCACCACTGTCCCACCCCCTGCTCCGCCACCACAGCTCACTGCTATACCTACTGACGCCCTCAACGCCCTCACCGTAGCCATCTATGGCATGCAACATCAAATGGGCGACATCTCCTCGCGTTTGGGGCCATCGAGGGTCGTTCACCGGCGTCCACGCCGCCCTTCCTTCCCTACGGCTTGCCAGGTTACGGGGGTATCCCGCAACTCCCGGCCTCTGGACCGGTCATTTTGGAGATCTCCTCTGTGCCGCCGCTGATGTCATCCGTTCAAGCGTCCGCCCCACCCGTGCCGGCGTCCGCGCCCGTGTCCACCCAGCCGGGACAGCCATCCATGGGCGTTCCGATCACCCACATCAACTTTTCACATTCACCATCCCACGTACCATCCTTCTCATCCATCATGCAAGCAACCCTTCCTGCGTCTGCCCCCACCATGCATATGCCGCCACTCCTACCCCATCTACCGCTGGAACCCGAGCACACCGTTCCTCGCTACCACAAACTGTCCTTCCCTACCTACGATGGCAAAGAAGACCCTCTAGGCTGGCTCAACCGCTGCGACCGCTTCTTTCGCTCGCAGCGCACCCCCGAGAACGAGAAAGTCTGGCTTGCCTCATTCCACCTCACCGGCACCACATAGCAGTGGTATTACGTCCTCGAACGGGACGCTGGCGAGCCGCTGTGGGAAGACTTCAAGCGGCTGTGCCACCAGCATTTTGGGCCGCCGCTTCGCACCAACCATCTGGCAGACCTGGCCCGACTACCGTTCCCGGCCACCATGCCGGCGTACCAGGATGAATTTCAGGCACGTATGGCGCACGCCGGACGCCTGGCCCCCTACCAACAGGCGCAGTTGTTCACTGGGGGTTTGCCCGAACATATCTGGGTCGACGTCGAACTCCATGATCCATAGGACCTCCAACATGCCATGTCCTTGGCGAGCGCCTACGAGCAGCGTAACCAGGCACCGCTGCTTGCCCTACCCACGCCGCCACCCAGAGTACTCAGGGCGTGCTCGGGTCTTCTTCATCGGCTCCGGCAGCCCCGGGCGTGACCTCATAGGCAACCTCTACGACACCCCGTGACCCTTCAAATGCCTCACGCCGGTGGAAATGGCTGAGCTCCGCAAGCTTGGCCTGTGCTATAACTGTGACGAGGCGTACGTTCGCGGTCACAAGTGCCCCCACCTGTTCTACCTAGAGGTCACAGATTACGTGCTGGAGGAGCCTAAGGACGACGATCCCCCCGCGGACACCGACGCCACCGCCATGGCCAAGCCTGCGACGTTTGATCCAGAGACACCGATGATTTCCCTCCATGCGATAGCCGGCATCCGCACAGAGGACACCATGCAGCTATACATCACCGTTGGCAACGTGCAGTTCGTGGCGCTCCTGGATTCGGGGTCCACGCACAATTTCATTCGTGGCGACGTGGACCGTCACGTCGGCCTCCAGTTCTAGGCCTGTCGCGGCGCGGGCATCATCGTCGCTAACGAGGACCGCGTGGCGTGCCGCGGCCTCGCCCGCGACATCGGCATCTGCATCACTGACGAGATGTTCACCATTGACTGCTACTCCATCCCCATCGACAGCTATGATATGGTGCTCGGCGTCACGTTCCTTCACACGCTCGGGCCCATCTTATGGGACTTCGACGACCTCTGCATGGCCTTCTGGAGAGAGGGCCGTAGGGTGTTCTGGTGTGGCATTGGCTCCACTCGGCATGATGTTCAGTCCACGCGCTGCCTCCATGCTCTCCGCAGCAATGAGCCCATCATGCTTGAGCTGCTCCTGAACTCCTTCGAAGATGTCTTTGCTGATCCCCGGGGTCTCCCGCCGGCATGACCCTGTGATGACCATATACACCTGCTCCCCAACACGGCGCCCGTCGCGGTGCGTCCCTACAGGTACCCGCAACTCCAAAAAGATGAGCTCGAGGCCTAGTGCGCGGCCATGCTTGAACAAGGGATCATCCGACCCAGCACTTCCGCGTTCTCAGCGCCGGTCCTCCTTGTCAAGAAGCATGATGGCTCATGGTGCTTTTGCATGGACTACCGCGCGCTGAACCAGCAGACAGTCAAAGACAAGTTCCCGATCCCCGTCGTCGAGGAGCTGCTAGATGAACTTCATGGAGCGCGCTTCTTCACCAAATTGGACCTGCGCTATGGGTACCATCAGGTGCGGATGTACACCGAGGACGTGGAGAAAATGGCGTTCCGCACTCATGAGGGCCACTTCAAATTCTTGGTGATGCCCTTCGGCCTCACGAACGCGCCATCGACGTTCCAGAGCCTCATGAACTCCGTGCTCGTGTTTTTTATGACATACTCATCTATAGCCCTTCATGGTCGACGCATCTACAACACATCAACGCGGTCCTCACCGCCCTCTGCGACCACCATCTCCATCTGAAGTGCTCCTTTGCGACGACGTCGGTGGCGTACCTCTGCCACAAGATCTCGGCCGAGGGCGTCGCCATGGATCGCACAAAGGTCGACGCCATCACATCCTAGCCGCAGCCGCGCTCGGTACGTGCCCTGCGGGGGTTCCTCGGCCTCACGGGCTACTATCACCGCATTATACAAGATTACGGCGCCATCGCGACGCCCCTCACTCAGTTGCTCTGGAAAGAGGCGTTCGTCTGGTCGCCCGAGGCTACGGCGGCGTTCGAGGCCCTGAAGTGTGCGCTCTCCACCGCCATAGTCCTCCACCTCCCCGACTTCGACAAACAGTTTACGGTGGATTGTGATGCCTTGGGCTCCGGCTTCGGGGCGGTGCTCCATCAAGGCGCCGGGGCGCTCGCCTTCTTCAGCCGGCCGTTCGCGGCGCGTCACTTGAAGCTCGCTGCATACGAACGCGAGTTGATTGGCTTGGTCCAGGTGGTGCACCATTGGCGTCCCTACCTTTGGGGCCGCGCCTTCCTCGTCAGGACGGACCATTGCGCATTGAAGTTTATACTCGAACCATTACGCATTGAAGTTTATACTCGACCAACGGCTCTCCACCGTCCCCTAACATCAATGGGTAAGCAAGCTCTTCGGCTATGATTTCACCGTCGAGTACCCATCGGGCCGCCTTAGCACCGTTGCCGATGCTCTATCCCGTCGAGGGGACGACGACGTGCACCTCCACGCCCTGACCGGCCCTGCCTTCCAGCTCTTCGACGTCCTTCACCGTGAACTGCAAGATGACGCGGCCCTCCGCGACTCCATGGTCGCCGAACGTGGGGCGCCGTGGCGCGTCGTCGATGGGCTGATCCTGCGCGGCTCCCGCGTCTTCGTACCGGCCACATCTGTTATGCTGCTCGACGTGCTGCAGCTGGCGCACGCGGCGGGCCATGAAGGCATCCAGAAGATTTTGCAGCGTCTATGCCAGGACTTCTTCGTCGAACATGATCGCTGCCTTGTCCGGGAGCTTGTGGGCTCATGCCTCACCTGCCAGCGCAACCGGACAGAGAGCCTCCAGCCGGCCGGCCTTATCCAGCCGCTTGACGTGCCCACTCACGTATGGTCTGACATCGCTCTTGACTTCATCAAAGGGTTGCCACGTGTTCATGGCAAGAGTGTGATCCTGACCGTCGTCGATCGATTCTCCAAAAGCACCCACTTCATTGCCATGAGTCACCCCTACACCACGGCATCGGTCGCCAAAGCTTTCTTTAACAACATCGTACGACTACACACAGCTTCCCCAACTCGATTGTCAGTGACCGCGATCCCGTGTTCACTGGCAACGTTTGGCGCGACATCTTCAAGCTAGCTGGTGTCAAGCTGCGGATGAGCACCGCCTTCCACCCGCAGATGGACGGGCAATTGGAGGCGGTGAACAAGATCATCGTGATGTACTTACGGTGCGTCACCGACGACCGTCCGCGCTCCTGGCTGGATTGGCTTCCGTGGGTGGAATATTGCTACAATACTTTGTACCACACGACGCTCGGTACCACTCCATTTGAGGTAGTCTATGGTCGCCCGCCGCCCGCCATTTTGCCTTACACTGCAGGGTCAGCACGCATGGACATGGTGGATGCGCTCTTGAGCAAGCGTGACTCGTTCCTCGCCGATGTCTGCGACCGCCTCCTCCAAGCCCAAGAGTACACTAAGAAGCACTACAATGCGCATCATCGTTCCCTGGAGTTCGCCGTCAACGACTGGGTCTGGCTCCGCATCCTCCATCGCCCTGCTCAGTCCTTGGTGCCCGTACTGCGCGGCAAGCTTGGACCTTGCTTCGCCAGCCCGTTCTAGGTGCTAGAGCGCATCGGGCCTGTCGCCGCCTCTCGCCTCGCCTCACGGACGGTGCGCGCATCCTGGCGTGTTCCACGTGGGTGTCTTTGAAGCCGCACAAAGGCCCCCCGCCGCCACCACGACGCCAACTCTTCCACCACTCCACAATGGTCGCTTCGCTTCCATCGGCTCGCTTTCGCGTCTTTGCGCGCTCAGCTCCGCTCAACTCCGTCGCGGCGTGTGGCACGTCCTCATTCAGTGGGAGACCATGAATGACGCCGAGGCGACTTGGGGAACGATTGAAGACTTGAAGACTTCAAGCTTGCCCTCATTCCAGCTCGAGGACGAGCTGTTCGTCGAGGGGGGAGTGATGTTATGGTGGGGAACGTCTACAAGCGTCGCAACAGGACTAGTGGCTGAACGGTGCACCGCGACACGACTTGGCAAGGCGTGGCGCGTACCACAGCGCGGTCACCGGGGCTATCCATGCATGTGGACGTCTTCAGGGCGCAGTGGCAGTAGTTGTCAACATCCGAGGGTTTCGGAGTGTTAGTTCATTTCATTGTTATTCCTTAATGTTAGCCGAGGTTTGTTAGGATTCATGTATAAGTTGGAACACTTTTGCTTAATGAAGGATCAACCAGGGATTGAGTCTAATCTCTCTCGCTCTCTGGTGCCCTAGCGCTCTCGCTCCCGTTTGCGTTTTTGCACGGCGCCACCACCACGCCAACAGGCATTCAAGCCTCGACCCCGATTAGCCATTCCTACTACCTTCGCAGCAGCATACGCCCCAACAGCATTGAAGTCATGTTTCAATAATACACTCTCTGACCCAGGGCATACATAGTTCAACGGTTCTAAGGCCATGTTTGGATGTTATCGGATTCACTTCAATCCATGTGTTGGGTAGATTGAGATGGAATTTAATTCAAATTCTTCTCCAATCCACACCATGTGGATTGATGCGAATCCGACTATATCCAAATAAGGCCTAATACAAACGTATTACATGGTTTGAGAGGAGTACAATATTAGTGGAACTTTATTTCACGCTACATCCCTGATACAGGGTGCTTGAATAATTAAAGAGCAAAATAGCCATCATATTTACATATGCAATAGCAGCCGTCATATTTACATATGCATCTACATAAAAAATATCTAGGATGCAGACTACCTTTCCGTAAGCTAGAATAACTAGTTTCCCCTTCCATAAGCCGGGGTGAAAACTCATAAAACAAACAAAAATTGGTTTATCGCTATTTTTAAGTTTCCATGGTGGTACCCTGTAACTTAAAACCAGCTTTCATTGCCCATGAGTCTTTTAAGGAGGCCAATGCTGATCTTTGAAGGCCCTGATGCATTCCACAGTGGACCGGATGCTACTTGACACGTCCTTCCCCAGCTTCGGCAGATCAACTCCTCCTGATACCGGAGGGTTGTCCTGGAACCTCAGAAGCTTCTGTCGAGATTCTTTCCTCATAGCCGCTAAATTAGCTGCATAGCTGATGGCATCCCATACCAAACCTCTGATGATGGTTACGGCATAAAATCTTGCTGAATCAACAAGGACGTTACTTGCAAAACCTGTAAGTTTAGAAGGCAGATCTGTCATTCATGTGAAAGATGCTTGTATATATAGAAAGGTTGGGATAGCAACAAACAATTGGGGACAGAGGGCTGCTAATCAATGTGCATTAGTAATGATAACATACTGTCAGCTTGCTAATTCAAGTGCACCAACCACATTTCCTGCTAGATTGCAGGGGATCCTTTGTATAAACAAGTAAACAACATTAACAAGGACAGGTGAAGCATGGTTGACTGAATATCCCCTCCAGGGCATGGCAACCATACTACCAAAAACACATTTCTTTTCACCAATTACTTGCTACTTGACCCAAATTTTCATTCTATTTCTCACAATAATCAGGTAGGGATAATAGTATTGCACTAACTGAAACTTCCGCTAAGAATTCCAAGAATTAGTCCCACCAATATCAACCGCAGTGTCTGATTACTTGTTGAAGGGAACAAATTAAGAACAGAGCATAACTAATTACCACCGTGGTCGTGGTTCCTGATGAGGCCGTGCTGCGGCAGGCCGATGCCGACGCCGGCGAGCGTGAACCCAACGCTGAACCCCACGCCACACCCGGCGCCGACGTACCCAATCACCTCAGGCCCGAACCCGGGGCCCCAGCCGACGCCGCAGCCGACGCCGAGCCCCACACCCCAGAAGGAGCCGGCCGTCGGGTGCACGGGGTTCCAGCGCTGGTACCGCCCGAGTACGCCCTTGATGATCATCCTCAGCTTCACCTAGGGATGGAAAATGAAAATGGATAACGGAACAATGCAAGCAGCAACCTCAGCAAAGATCCGATTTTTTTCCCCGCGGAAAAAAGGAGAGGAGAAGAAGAAATGGTGAGAGCCTGAAGTACCAGGGTGGGTTGCGCATTTGCTGCCGCTGACGCGGCTGGTGTTGAGCTATCCGGCGGCGGCGGCGGTGGCGGCGCGGGAGGGGAGGTGGGTGGTGGAGCTGGGGGGAGTCTGGCATCAGCGGACCTGCCGCTGCTGCTGGGTTGGTCGTGACTCGTGGACGCCGCCTTGCTGGAGCCCCTCGCCGCCGTCCGTGCGGTCTCCCAGCTACAGACCTAGGTGTGGCAAATCTTATCGCCGTCTCCTCTCCGTCGCTCGTTCTGTCCCAACCCAATCCAGTGCGTCGCCGTCGTGGGATGGGAGCCTTTTCTGACAGGAAAGCGAGAGCCCGTGCACTTCTGTTTGTTTTCTCGGGCCCTGGACGATTTTGGGCCAGCCCATCTGCGCTAGTGGTTGTTGGTAGACTCTCGGGCATTTAACCTGAAACAGAACACTTCCATGTTAGATGGAGAACAAAATCATTCTTTTAGGAAAAAATCAATCATCTAACCCCAGAAGTTCTGAGTTCTGTGACGGTTGAGATCATGGAACAACTCTACAAGCAATACACTGGTACAGTACATGAACAGAAACCAAAAGCCATCCTTTCATCGGATTATTTAAGAGAACAGAATCAGAACATATCAACATACAGTGACACAGGTTCTCAAACAACCTTGCTTCAAAGAACAAAAGTTCTGAAACAACCCTAGAGCACCAAACTACTCGTGATCAGGGCCTAAAGCACAATGAAGTGCTACTGGTTTGCTCAGGCAAAGAAGAAACAACATGTGTTAGAAAAGGTTCAGAACTGTACAAGAAAGCCATATCCCATTCATCGCTTGGAATCCTTGAAGCCACCGAAGTTGCCGGAATCTGAAGTGCCGAAACCACTAGAACCTCTGCCATAACGGGAGGAGCCTGAATCATCAGAGCTCCGGGATCGCCCAAAGTCAGCGTCACCACGTCTGCTGAAATCACCGCCGTCTCCAAAGTCACCAAATCTATCAGAACGACTGAAACGAGGCCTGCCAAAGTCACTGGAAGTTCGTCTGAAACCTCCAGATCCACCGCGGTACCTTGAACCTGAGTCACGGAATCCACCACCACGGTCAGAGGAACCACCAAAACTATCAAAATCACCAAAACTGCTGGATCGATGGTCTCCAAAGCCACCATAACCTTCACGGCTAAAAGGTCCGCCCGTTCTTCTGCTTCCAACTGATCTAGAGCGAGTATCTCTCGTGACATTAAACATGTCTGCAGCCTCATCTGAAACTGGCATCTTCGGAAGCTGCAAGCGGCAAAAAGAAATAAGTGGATGACTTTCCACATATCATCTCAACTACAAAAATAACTTCATCAGGATTCGATATGCATGGTTACTAAAATACTCTACCTCTGTGAACCTGCATCCTATATCTTGCTCGATGACCCTTACAGCTCTAGTCTGCTCATATGTGTATATTAAAATTGCACTGCCTTTCTTCCCTGCTCGTGCAGTTCTCCCAGATCTGTGAACAAATAACTCCGAGGTATTTGGAATCTCATAATGTACCACCTGAATAAATAAGGGGAATAACTCAAAACTATGCACATAAAAAGAGTCAGCAGGCGTATTTTCTGGACAATGAAAAAGTTTGTGTGCTAAATATTTCCATATAGTATACCCCAGGTCACTTACTAGATCAACATTGGGTATGTCTAATCCACGAGCTGCGACATCAGTTGCCACAAGGATATTAAAACGACCATCACGAAATCCAGAGAGTGTCCTCTCTCGTTGATTCTGTGAGATATCCCCATGCAGTGCCTGACATGGATAACTCCTTCCCATGACATATGCCAATCTATCTGCTTCACGTTTAGTTTGAGTAAACACAATGCATTTCCCACCATTGGCATGCTCCTATGACATGAGTGGGAAATGGTTATGTACTGTTTTTGGCATGTAAATCATAAAAACACATGTGCACTTAGGAGGATACTCACTTTAATCAAAGGACCAAGAATTGATGGCTTCCCGAAATTATCAGAGGCAATGGAATAGAGAGAGATTCCTTCAGGTAATTTCTGGTCTGAGTCACCAACCTGAGGGAGAAGGAAGCAAATGTTAGGGAATGCCCTTAGAATGTACATTTGCTGTGCTTAGAAGAAATCCAGATAAAGTTCAAGTGCTGATTTGGTATTCTTTTTTATAAAGGAAAAGGAAAAGTTTGATGCTCATCAGATGCTTCAATAATGTTTCTAGTCCTAGGAAGATCTATTCAATGCAGGACTTCATAATTATGCATGATTGTCACGAGACAAGCTAGGAGAAAGTAAGATAAAAATCACAGGCAAATAAGACAAGAAGTAACTCACAAGGTCAATTATAACTGGATCCTTTAAGTACTTGTTCGAAATTTTTCTTATCCAACTAGGCATTGTTGCAGAGAACAGCATACTTTGACGGTTCTGCGGCAACTGCTCCATGATCACCTCAACATCTTCATCAAAACCCACAGCCAGCATCTGATCAGCTTCATCTAGAACCACAAACTGGATCTGTGAAAGGTTTAAAACACCCCTTCTCAGAAGATCAATAATTCGACCTGGAGTTCCAACCACTATGTCAACACCATAGTTAAGAACTCTCATTTGTTGATTGATTGGAACACCTCCATAGACACAGAGGGTGTCCAAGGGAGCAGATTCTCTAAATTCCTTCTCAACCTGCCGAGAAAGTTCTCTTGTTGGTGCCAAGACTATGGCTAAAGGATTCCTACCGTTTCTGCATGCAGCACACTATGCAATTAGTACAATATATTCTATCTCCTGGTAAATAAATTGAAAGGAATTCCAAATGCTAAAGAGAAACAAACCCATTCTTCTCATTGTAGCTAAGGATCTTGTCCATGACAGGAATACCAAAAGCCAAGGTCTTCCCAGTCCCTGTTCGAGCACGGCCAATCATGTCTTTTCCTTGCATTGCTGGCTCAAGAACAGCCCTCTGGATAGAAAATTAGCATGAACCAAATCAGATTGGGAACCCAACAAATTTACATATATAGCACCTTTTTCAATTAAGATGGAGCAGGAAATAGGTGCAGATGTATGGCACTTGTTCTGAACTTCTGATCAATCGAGTTAATTAACATTTAGGTCAGAACATATTGAATCATAATACTGACTTAGCAGTCTACTAAAAAGGCAGCTTATAATAATTATTATACCTGGTGTAGGTTCACTGGAAGAATACAGCAGAATGGTAAAAGGGCTCTGTTATGCTCTACTGATTCCAGCATAATAGTTCCGAGCAATGCTACAATCTTACAGGTTTCTAGCCAAAATCACTGCCGAAATCAAAGTACACATGTATTTTTGTTCGAATTTGCAAACGCATCAGGAGGTTGCAGAGCACAGTATGAGAAGCGCAGTTTACAGCATGCCAGTATTATAGTACTAGACAACCCTGATGTTACAAAACTAAGAAATGCATTCTCCTCCATTCCACGAACAATTCCATGGAACTTTGTTAAAACTAGCGCTTTAGTAGCCGGTAATTACATTTACATCACAGGATCCTAACAATTCGGAAGCTTTTAAAAGGACGAGAGTGCCATTTCCATTCAAAATCAGACCGAACTGAGCAAAACTAGGCAGGCCGCATCATCATCCAATTAGCACGCGAGAGGAAGCACCTGGATGGGGAAGAGCCTGGTGATGCCCCGCGCGGCGAGCTTCTCCACGATCCGCGGCGAGATCCCCAGCCTCGCGATCTCCAGCCCCTCCTCAGCCCCCGTAACGCCCTCCCTCGGCCCGGGCCCGGACCACGAAGCGGGGGTCGACCTGAACCCCAGGGGGCCCGGCGAGCCGTGGAACGCCCGCCTCGGCGGCGCCGGCGACCCAGGCGCGGGCGCCTGGCATGGGCCGAGAGGGGCCGCTGGCGGAGAGAGGAGCGCGGCGAGGAGGGGCCTCCGGCAGGTGACGACCGGAGACGAGGTGGAGGCGGCGAGGGCGCGGCGGAGCAAGGAGATCATCGCGGCGGTGGCGGTCAGTGGAAACTCGTGGTGGTCTGGTGGAGCTAAAACCTCGACGTCGGGGAGAACCAACCAAGATTTTTCCCGTCTCCCATTTTCTCGTGGGCCGGGCTTTACGGAAAGGCCACGACAAAATCGGCCTAACACATTGTTTTTTTTTGGAAAGAAAACTACGGAGGGGAGAGCTTCCCCGCCTGAATTTGTATTAACCAACTCAGAGTTTCAGGTACAGCATAGAAGTTATAGTTACAGCACAGGGGACTATCGGCGTCCCTGGTTTACAGATACACACGATAGAAGAAAGGTACAACATCGGCGTAGGCCGCGAGTCATGGAGGAAGCAGAAAATCTTCCTTCCCAAATGGTGAGGTCGTCGCAGATACGGCCAATCACTTCTCGCGCCAAATGTGTTTCACTTCTGAAGATCGTGCTGTTCCTAGCTTCCCATAAGCGCCATAGAATTGTAAGCATGATTGAGGGCTAGGTAGCAGGGTCCTGTTGCACGGCCGTTGGCAGTGTCCAAACATCAGTATCATCCATAGTAGACAGTAGACCAAGCCCAATTGTGTTCCAAGTGTCAGCGGCTGAGCGGACAGCCAAAGAAGGTATGATGCCTATCTTCCATGGGATGTTCATAACGGCTGCAAATGGCATCTTCCTTCACGTTTTTGTAGAACAGATTTGCCTTTGTACTGAGTTTATCTTTGAAGTATAGCCATGCAAATATTTTCACTTTGTTTGGCACTTTTGTTTGCCAAATCCAACGCCCGTGGAAGTCTTGTATGGAGGGTGAAGGCGATAGAGCATCGTAAGCGTCCCTGGAACTAAATGGCCGTTGTGTTGTTGTAAGGCGCCGGACATCCTGTCCTTCCTGAAGGTGGATATCCCGCAAGACGTGACTAGGAGAGAGTCGAGCTAAGCAATCGCCGCTCGCGTTAACTCGGGTCTTAAGCACAAATCAAACCATACTGGAAAACTTGTTGCACCGAAATGTTAGGCCACAAAGTGTGAGAAAATAAGGAAGGGTGAGTGGTAACTAGAGATCCGGGGGACAGCCAGTGATCATGCCAGAACGAAGTAGAAGAACCATCCTGGATTTCCACATAAGTGATGGAGCGGTAGGTTGAGAGCTCATCACCAATGATCTTCCAAAGATAAGAGGTAGAAGTGGAAGGAGTATCGAAAAAATAGAATCATTTGGTGAGAAGCCAATCCCGCCAAGGAGTCTCGAACATGAAGAAGCTTGTCCACGAATTTCGGGAGGCAATGATTCTACAACTCAAGATTTTTTAGACCGAGCCCACCATCCGTCTTGCTGGTACACACCTGCTCCCAGGCAACAAGGCATTTGAAGCCGTGGTAGGAATCTTCACCCGTCCAAAAAACGGTCTGCGCCTTCGGTCAATAAGCTTGATCACCGCTTTTGTGGAGCCCCATAGCGAGTACATATAACGGAGGGGAGGGCACCGAGAACCTGCGGAGACAAGAACAAGGCGACCCGCTCTGTTTAGGAGGGATGCATGCCACCCCAGAGATACCTATCACGAGGAGGCAATGATAGGTTGGCAATCAGCAATGGATAGCTTATGAGGTGTCGGTGTTTTGAACTGTCGACTAGTAAATTTATGTTTGCGCGTCTGGCCCGCATGGTGTGCTCGGAGGACACAATGGTTTATCTTTGGTATTGGCGGAATGTCCCTACGCCCCGCTTTGAGGCTACTCAGTATTTTCGGCACTTGTTTGCAAAGAGGGGTTACAAGCAGGCGAGAGAGGAGAAGGTCCCAAGTCTCGATGGAAGGATCGAATGGAGTTGAGTCTAGTTGAACTCGGTTCCTTTCGGCGCCGCTTTTTGCCCTCCCCTTCGTGGGCGCCCAACTTCCCTTTTATAGTTGAAGGGAAGGCGAGGTTACACGTAAAGAGAGAAGCGAGGAGGAAGAAGGCCTCTAGGGTAGCGGTGCCCTTCATGCCCTTTACACGGGTCCCGTAGGTCCTGTAGATGATGACGGGAATGGCTCCACATCGTGACCCTGTTCATCATTGGCGCTATACGTGGGGCGTCGTCAGCCGGTCGTGGCGCTTCATTCTGTCCCGGCGGGCGGCATGGTTAGCAGATACCCCCGTCGGAAGTCGACGGGATTAGGTAGCATAGTGCCGAACGCTCGACATTGTTGGTGGACGTGAGTCTCGGTATGGCCTGTCGTGACCGTGGGTCACGTCAAGACACGTCTACTCCCTTTCTGGTGTCAGAAGTTTGACCCTAGGTTCATACTCTTAGACCCGTAGTGGTTGGAGGCGGTACAGACCCCCGTCTGGCGAGACGGAATTCCCCTTCGAGGGTCTCGGGCGAAGTCCGCGCCCGAGGGGTCGAGCGAGACGCCAGCGCGCCCTCGGGTCGACGTGATTTTGAGCCCGCGCCCAAGGGGTCTGGGCGAGGCGGAACCCCGCCCGAGGGGTCAGGCGACATGGGGCCCGCCACCGAGGGGTCGGGTGTGATGGAGCTCGCACCCGAGGCTCAAGGGGACGGAGCCCGTGCCTTGGGGTTGGGTGGGGACGGAGCCCATACCTTCGGCCTGGGTGAGACCAAAATACGCTCTCAACCATTCGGGCGAGTTAGCGTCAGAACCATCGCCTTCCTTCTTCTAGGTATCCCTAATCATCGACCCAACAATAGCCCCCCCAAGCCTCACGGAGGAGTAGGATACTCCTTCAAGGCTTTTTCGCATTTAAAGGATTACGAGGGTCTTGATCTCCTTTATGGGTCTGCGGGATGTCTTGGTAGGGTCGCGATTCCTTTCCATCGTATTTGGACTCTTGGAGAGCATGCAAGCTGCGGGATTCGGGGCGGAAAAGATCTCTCTTGATTCTCGATCTCTCCCTAGGATCCGATCGACTGCCATTGTCATGCGACCGCATATTCGGTCTCCTTGCGAGTCCAACCTTTGAGCCCCCACAGCAGCAAGGGTCCGGTCAAGGGTCACTCATCTTGTGGTCGTCCTCCCTGAAGCGTTTTTTGATAAAAAGCAGAGGGTTGAGCCGTGCCATGTTTTCCTCGATGGGACGAATCATGGTGCTCGGTGAGTTTGTTAATGGACTTGGCCGAGTGGGTCCCCGGCTTCCCGTTCACGGGGTCAAGCATGGTTCAACTAGTGACCGACTTGAGATTCCTCGATGGCGATCCATATAGTTCTCGGGTCGTTCGACCGGTCCCAAGGACCCGTTGCCTTTCTTCGAGGAAAAACCATAGACCATGCAACCACCAAGACTTCGAGCGTGGTCGGGGGGTGCCGTGGCGCTTCGGGCGCCGGGTCTTTGGCCGCTAGTTGGCCCATCCTTAACCACCCTCGCTCTAAAGGTGCCCCGAGCGGTTGTTAACTGTCGATGGGCCAACCTTCGAACTCCTTGGCCTTAATGGGCCGTGTGAGTGTTTTTAGCTCTGTATCCCTCCTTACCTGTGACGGTTTTCGGCCCATCGAGGGGCGAACCGTCGCCCGACGCGCCCTTTGAGGGGGCGGCCGGGGGTGGCGTGCGATGACTTCCGGAGAGGCGAAGTGACAAGGTGCGGCAGCGATCGATCGAGCGCGCACGGTTCACCTCTAGCTCCACCTTCCCTATAACTAGGGTTTTCCCTTCGTCTTTGATACGCCTAACCGTAGCCTCGTCCTCTCCGCTTCTCCGTCACAAGCACTCAGATCTCTGGCTCTTGCTCTTCCGCCGCCAGTGAAGTTCTTGTTCCTCCGCCCCTTGCTTCCCATGGAGTCGTGGTATCGCTCCGACATCACCCACACGCGCATGGAGGGTCTCGTCAAGCGCGGTCTTCTCCATGGGAGGACCGAGGCGGTGGAGTGGCTCGTTCCCGGTCGTGAGGAGGCGCCGCAGCACCGCCGATGGCTACGTCGTGTCCTTCACGCCCTTCCACGAAAAGGACTCATGATTCCTCCCCACCCATTCCTCTGGGATCGCCGCACCACTACCAGATCAAGTTGCAGCACTTGAATCCTAACAGGATCCAGCACATCGTGGCCTTCATCGTGTTGTGTAAAGGGTATCTAGGGATCGAACCCCACTTTGAACAGTGGAGGTACTTCTTCTTCGTCTCCCTACGTAAGAAAAGGGAGAGAAGTGGGGACTGTCGGTGCCGACGGGATGCTGTGAGCATCCACCTCTCGAGGCCACCGTCCGCCGAGTACATGACATGTCCACCGTCGAGGTCCAACAAGGGATGGCATGCGCTTTGGTTCTACGTGAAGAACGACGCCGCCGCCCCCTTGCTAGACTTCACTGAATGCCTAATCGAAGAGGCGCCGACGGTGTGGGGGTGGGGACCTCCCGAGAAGGAAAAGAAGAGGCTCGCGACCTCCTAGACGTGATCACGCTCTTGAAGAACCATGGTCTTCGCGGGGCCAGTGTCATCGGGCGTATCACGCGAGGAGGGTGGCGCCGCTAATCGCGCGCATCCTCCCTGTCTGAGAACGACGCCGCCAAGGCAGACTCGATGGGGACGCAGTACTCGCCAAGGACCGCTTCCACGGCGCCGAGGTCGCAGCAAAGCACATCAAGGAGGCGACGGAGGAGTCTCGACGCTGTGTTCCTAATCTGGGACATCCGTGATCTTGGCCGGACACGAAGCTTCGCCGAAGCTGCCGTGGGTTGGGCTTTAGGCCTCCGTCGTGCTGTTGCCACAAAGACGCTGACCGTGAGGCGGCGAACCACGCCGCAGATGAGAAGAGGAAGAAGAAGGATGAGGAGAAGGCGGCGATGGTGAAGGAGCGGCGAATTTGGATCGAGGAAGGAGGCGGCAAGGTTCGAGAGGAGGAGGAAGAAGAAGGAGAGGGAGGCGATGGTTCTGCGTCGCTCGTCCAATGGGACGAAGTGAGAGGTGGGGATGAGGACTCGCTTCTTTCTGAAGCGAGGGCCTACCCATGGCATGCCTTAGGGTAGGAGGGAGGATGTGCCCCTAGAGCCCGGTGGAATCAGGCCGCTCCGCCGTCTAGGGCCTTCCGGGCGCCCGGTCGGCGGGATCCGGCCGCTCCGCTCCGTCCAGGCCTTCCAAGCAGAGGGAAGGCTCGAAACGGCAACGTGCTGACATGGTGCAGCCGGGGGCGGGCGGGCTGACCCTAAAATGTCACCGTCCGATGGCGTCAAGGTGAGTTAAGAATTTCTTCGCTCCTTCGCTCTAACGAATTTTTGCCGTAAACTGATCGTCATGTCCTCCGCAGCGTTGGAGGACATGGGACTCTCCTGAGGCTTGCACCAAAGAAGAGCCTCGCCCTCGGTGAGATGCGCCAGAGCCGATGGCGCACGCTGGCAAAGCGGGAGTGGCATGGTGGGCGGCCTGAGTCGACTAGAGGGGCACAGCCGGTGGCTGCGTCTGCGAGGGAGCAGACGGAGGAGGGCGCGTCCAGGGTGCCCATGGCAAATGTGGCATGGCTTCCTTATCAAATTAGCTTTCCAACCATATGTGGATCATCGAAAACAGAGTCCGGATGCGTCCTGGGTGACCAATTTAAATGATCTGGTCCTAGACTCGAGACGGGCTCGAACTTGAGTTGCTTTGGGCCTCCACCTCGGGGACTCAAACCGAATTAGCCTCGGGCCTCCTTCTTGACTTGGACACCTTATTGGTCTCCTACCCTCCATACCATGTGCCAAACATGTTCGTATGCATGGGTATCATGTCCTCATCACCCTCGGTGCTCTGTAGTCGAGGTCGGTCGGGAGGACCGCCTTGAACCGTGAGACCATGAAGAAAGTCATGTACGCTGGGTGGGGTCGTCCTCAAGCTCTAGAGTACCATGGAAGCTCCGCAGCCCATCGTCACTTGAATTTGTTTAGTCGGTTGAAGATCCTAAGCTTGAGGCCTTACAGGACCATACCGTTCGCGCGCTCGACCTACCCGTTTGTGCAGGAGTGCGCCATGGCGGCCCAATCGACGCGTATGTGGCAGTCATCACAAAATTGGAGGATTTTTTTCCCGGTGAACTACGTGCCGTTGTCTGTGATGATGGAGTTCGGGACTCCAAAGCGGTGGGTGATGTCGAGGAAGAATTGCACGGCCTGCGATTTGATCACGGAAATTGGCCGGGCCTCTATCCACTTCGTGAACTTGTCAACGATGACAAGCAAATGTGTGTAGCCTCCGAGCACCTTTTTGAGGGGTCCAACCAGATCAAGCCCCTAGACCGCGAACGGCCATGTGATGGGGATCGTCTGGAGCGCTTGGGCCGACAGGTGGGTTTAACGAGCGTAGTACTGACACCCTTCGTAGGTGCGCACAATTTGCTCGGCGTCGGCCACCGTGGTTGGCCACTGGAAGCCCTATCGGAACGCGTTTCTGACCAAGGTTCTGGGTGCGGCATGATGTCCACAGACCCCACCATGGTTGTCCTTCAGCAGTAGCCTCCCTTGTTCGATGGGATGCAACGCTGTAGGATCTTGGTGAGGCTTCGCTTGTAGAGCTCCCCCTCAATAATGACGAAGGACCTGGCATGGCGTGCGAGCTGCTAGGCCTCCGCTTTGTCCGTCGGGAGCACCTCGCGGAGGAGGTAATCGAGGTAAGGTGTCCTCCGGTCGGCTAGAGGGTCGGGCTCGCCACTAGAGTCTGGTCAAGCCCCATGACTTTGGGGTCGGAAGGAGCCAACAGTCACCAAACCCTAGAGCCTGGGGCATACGATCCGTCGTTGGTCTGCTCCGGCTCCTCAGAAGCGGACCGAGGGTTTGTCTTGATTGTGGCGAAGATGCCAGTTAGGACCGATTCCCTACGGACGCCATTTTCGCTAGCATGTCGGCCGCCTTGTTGAGTCGTCTCGGGGTGTGGTTGAGCTCGAGGCCATCGAACTTGTCCTCTAGCTGGTGGACCTCTTAGCAATATGCAGCCATCTTGGCGCTGCGGTAGCTTAACTCCTTCAAGACTTGATCGATGACTAGCTATGAGTCGCCCCAGACGTCAAGCCATAGGATGCCCAACTCAATGGTGATGCGTAGGCCATTGATGAGTGCCTCATATTCGGCCACATTGTTGGAGGCAGGAAAGTGAATGCGAACCGTGTACCCCATACGCACTCCGAGGGGTGAAACAAAGACCAGCCCCATGCCAGCGCATTTCTTCATCAGCAATCCATCATAGTACATCGTCCAGTAATCGTGATCGACAGCTACTGGCGGCATTTGGATCTTGGTCCATTCTGCAACGAAATCGGCCAACACCTAGGATTTGATGGCCGTCCAAGGGGCATATGAAATGCCCTGACCCATCAGCTCGAGTGCCCACTTCATGATTCTCCCTGTGCCGTCCTGGTTTTGGATGACCTCGCCGTGAGGGAAGGATGTCATGACCGTCACTGTGTGCGACTCGAAGTAGTGACGTAGCTTCCTCTTAGCGATCAGGACGGCGTACAAGAGCTTCTGGATTTTGAGGTAGTGAGTCTTGGAATCGGACAAGACCTCGCTTACAAAGTATACGGGACGCTACACCTTGAGGGTGTGTCCCTCTTCTTCTCGCTCTACCACCAGGGCGGCGCTGACCACTTGCGTGGTGGCCGCAATGTAAAGCAGGAGTGCTTCCCCACCGATCGATGAGACCAGAATCGGGGCTCTCATCAGAATTTCCTTAACCTTGTCAAGTTCCTCCTGAGCCTCGGACGTCCACGCAAATTGGTCGGTTGTCTTCAGAAGTCGATATAGGGGGAGGCATCGTTCGTCGAGGCACGAGATAAAATGGCTAAGCGCGGCGAGGCACCCCGTAACTCATTGTACAACCTTTAGATTCTAAATCGGGCCCATCCTCGTGATGGCTGCGATCTTCTTCGGGTTGGCTTCGATGTCGCACTTGGAGATGATGAACCCAAGCAGCATACCCCTCGGGACCCCGAAAACGCATTTCTCAGGGTTGAGTTTGATGCCATTTGCCCAGAGTTTCATGAAGGTTTGCTCTAGGTCTGCTACGAGCTGGTCAGCCTATTTGGACTTGACCACGATGTCATCCACATAAGCCTCAATGGTTCACCCGATGAGATCCCCGAAACACTTGAGCATACAATGTTGGTATGTAGCCCTTGCGTTTTTCAGGCCGAACGGCATTGGGACATAGCAGAATGATCCGAATGGGGTGATGAAACAAGTCACGAGCTGGCCGAATTCTTTCATCGTGATCTGATGGTACCCGGAGTACGCATCAAGAAAGCAGAGGGTTTCATAGCTCGAGGTCGAGTTGACTACTTGATCTATATGTGGCAAAGGAAACGGATCCTTTGGACATGCCTTGTTGAGATTCGTGTAGTACACACATTCTCCATTTCCCATTCTTTTTTCGTATGAGGACGGGATTGGCTAACCACTCAGGATGATACACTTCCTTGATGAATCCGGCCACCAAAAGCTTCGTGATCTCCTCGCTGATGGCCCTGCGCTTCTCCTCATCGAAGCGACGCATGCGCTATTTTACCGGCTTGGAGCCTGGCCTGATCTTCAAGGTGTGCTCGGTGACTTCCCTCAGAATGCCTGGCATGTCCGAGGGTTTCCATGTGAAGATATCTTCGTTAGCGCGGAGGAAGTCAACGAACGTGCTTTCCTATTTGGAGGAAAGCGTGGTGCCGATGCGCACCACTTTGTCCTCGGAGTTGCTGGGATCTATGAGGACCTCCTTGACGCCCTCCGTGGGCTCAAAAGATCCGACCGACCGCTTGGAGTCGGGTGCTTCCTCGACGGTCCCCTCCTTGATGACCGCGAGCTCCTCGGAGACAATAATCGCCGAGGCGTGCTCACAGCACTCAACCTCGCACTAGTACTCAACCTCGCACTAGTAAGCGCGCTGGAAGGAGGTGCCGATGGTGATGACCCCACGCGGGCCTGGCATCTTGAGCTTCAGGTAAGTGTAGTTGGGGACGATCATGAACTTTGCATAGCACGGTCGTTCTAGGATGGCGTGGTAGGTTCCGTGGAACCCGACCACCATGATGGTGAGGGCCTCTGTCCTATAGTTGGTCGGATCCCGAAGGTGACGAAAGCGGTCGATCCGCCCGAAGCAGACGGCTTGTTTTCCAAGCACGATGCCATGGAAAGGCGCCCCGGTCGGTTGGACGTGCGACCGGTCGATGCCCATGGCATTAAGCGTCTCGGTGTACATGATGTTGAGGCCGCTGCCTCCATCCATCAGCACCTTGGTGAGCCGCTTCGTGCTGACGATCGAGTCAACCATGAGTGGATACCTTCCCGGCTGCGGGACGCTCTCTGGGTGGTCGGATCGATCAAATGTGATGGCGGACTCCGACCACCGTAGGAAAGAGAAAGACGGCATGGTTGGCTCGGCCGCGTAGACCTCGCGACACGCGAGCTTTCGGTGGCGCTTGGAATCATAAGCCGACGCCCCACCGTAGATCATGAGGCAATTATTTGGCGTCGGGAAGCCACCATCCTTCCTCTCGGCGTCGTCGCGCCGGCTCAGAACTTCTTCCTCGGTCGCCCTTTTGTAACCATCGGATAGGAAGCGCTTCATGAGTGCGCAGTCCTTGTCACAGTGCTTGACGGGGAAGGCGTGGTTCGGGCATGGCCCCTTGAGTAGCTTCTCGAAGTGGTCGAGCGCCCTCGGTGGGCGCCCGGGTGCCCTTCCGCTCGGCGGTGGCCATGAGCGAGCCCCAGATCGCTACTTGTTCTTCTTCTTGTTCGGGTGGTTGGAGGTGCCCTCGCGGCGGCCTCCTCGTCCGCTTCGCTTTGCCCTTGGGGCGATCAAAATTGCTCCAACCGCCTCTTCGCATGAGGCATGGCTGGTCGTGATGTCGAGGAGCTCCTTGGTGGTCTCGAGGGCCCTTGCATCCCGGCTTGTGGACCGAGGACTCACTGGGTGGTCCCGAATAGGAAGGCTCTCGATGGCGTTGCCATCGTCGATGTCGGGCAGCTCGTTGCATTGCTCGGAGAAGCGCCGAAGTACTCGCGGAGAGTTTCCCGGACTTATGTCAACAATTCTTGAGATCCTGTGGGGTTTCTGGGCGCATGTAGGTGCCCCTGAAATTTCCCACAAAGATCTCTTTCAGTCCTTGACTTTGAATTGGTCGGGTGAAAGGTGCTCCAGCCATGTTCGTGCCGAATCGGCCAGAACAAAGGGGAGGTTACGGATAATGAAGTAAGCACTATCCGCACCACCGGCTTGACAAGCAAGCTGGTAATCATAGAGCCATAGGCGGGGTTCGCTTTCACGGAGTATTTCGGGATGTTGGTCGATTGGTCGATATGCCGCGGGGAAAGCAGCGTTGAGGATGTGCCGGCCAAAAGCCTAGGGCGCCGATAGATCGGTGCTCGGGCTCGTCCTCGCCACTATCGAAGGCCCGCCATGATGAGGGTGGTAGCCGTGGCCGGCCTCATCTCTCTTGTCCCCCTGTCCGCGCCTATGGGCAACCAGGGTGTTACATGCGTCACGGTTGGGGCCGAGACGCTCATGCACCGGGACCATGGCGAGCCCCTCGCCATCACGCGGCGCCTGGTGGACGGACACGCCCTGGCCATGTCACCCGAAGACACGGCCGGCGGCATCGAGCTCACGCGTCGTCGCGACGGTGAGCTTTCCGCGCAGCACCGGCCGCCCAAGGCTTCGAGTAGCGTCGCGGATCTCGCGATGGGCCCGATTGTCTTTGGGTGTCGAGGCTCGAGAGCCCTCGAGCAAGGCTACCGCGCGGCGGCTATGTTACGCTTGGTCGGCGGTGCCACGAGCCTCCGTAGCCCTCGATGATCCTGCGGTTTACGTCGCGGGTGATGGCGCGCGCACGGCCACCGTCTCCGTGGCGCTCGAGCTCGCGCTTGAGCTTCACACGCTCCTGCTTCAACTGGAGTCGCGCATCCTCGATTTCCTTGTGCCGTGCCCTCAGCTCCTCCTCCCGTAGGCGAGGCGGGACCCCTATATCTCCTTCGACGTCGTCGTCGGGGTCATTCATAGGAGTAGCCCCTCCCTTGTGGATGCTTTCGACGTGCCCCTTAGGGGTTCCTGCCACGAAGTATTCTCGCGAGTGGTGATAGCTTCCCCTGCTGGAGTCAGAGTCGGAGATTGTCTCTGAATCTCCCACGAGAAGGTCGTGGAAAGATTCCACCACATAGCCCATCATACCCACGAATTCATCATCCGTGGGGGACGGGTGCAAGCGCTGCGCCGCGAGGTGACCAATGGTCCTTGCTTGGCGTTATACTTGACCAACGGAACGCGCTGTCGGGCGCCCCGGTGAGGTATTCGAGGAGAGCGGTTCCCCCTCCGGCAAGTTACGCCATGACGTTGGCGAACGAGAAGGTGAGGCAAGGCAGGTTCTCCTGGGACGGTTGGGGTCCTATGAAGGTGTCTAGCCTCCCGTAATCGAAGCCAAGGAGCTGGTTGCTCCTGGGGGCACGGGCCTCGGGGCGTGCGACTCACAGCTCCTCGAGGGCCTCGGCGGTTGCGCGCCGAGGCTAGTGGAGCGAAGAAGTTGGACGGGCGAGAGAGCGCCGCGCCAGCTCTCCTCGGCGGTGACGAAGAAATCCAGACTCCCGAAGCGCACGTGCGCGCCCGGGACCCAGCCGATGCCGTGACTAGCCATTCGTGGGTTGTTGTGGACAACGAGACGCGCAAAAGGATCCTACCTGGTGCGCCAACTGTGGGTGTTTCAAACCGCTGATTAGTAAATTTGTGTTTGCGTGTCTGGCCCGCATGGTGTGCTCGGAGGACACAAGGGTTTATACTGGTTCAGGCGGAATGTTCCTACGTCCAGTTTGAGGCTGCTCGTGTTACCGACACTTGTTTGCAATAGGGGTTACAAATGGGCGAGAGAGGGAGAAGGTCCCAAGTCTCTGATGGAAGGATCGAATGGAGTTGAGTCTAATTGAACTCAGTTCCTTTCAGCGTTTTTTGCCCTCACCTTCATGGAGCGTCCAGCTTCCCCTTTTATAGTTGAAGGGAAAGGCGCAGGTTACACGGGAGAGAGAGAGAAGCGAGGAGGAAGAAAGCCTCCGGGGTCGCGACGCCCTTCATCCCATTTACACGGGTCCCGCCGGTCCTGTAGATGATGACAGGGACGGCTCCACGTTGACCCTATTTATCACTGGCGCTATGCGTGGGCATCGTCAGCCGGTCGTGGCGCTCCATTCCGTCCCGGCGGGCGGCATGGTTAGCCGATACCCCCGTCGGAAGTCGTACGGGGATTAGGTAGCATAGCGCCGGCACGCCCGATACTGTTGGTGATGTGAGTCCTCAGGTATGGCCCGTCGTGACCATGGGTCACGTCAAGACGCGCCTACTCTCTTTCTGGTGTCAGAAGTTTGACCCTGGGTTCGTACTCTCAGACTCGGAGTGGTTGGAGGCGGTACAAACCCCCGTCGGGCGAGGCGGAATTCCCCTTCGAGGGGTTTGGCGAGGCGAAGTCCTTGCTCGAGGGGTCGGGTGAGACGGAGCCCGCACCCTCGGGATCAGACAAGACAGAGCTCGTGCCCTTGGAATCAGACGCCCTCGGGGTTGGGCGATATGGGGCCCGCACCCTCGAGGTCGGGTGTGACAGAGCCCGCGCCCTCGGAAGTCGGGCAACACGGAGCCTGCACCCTCAGGGCCGGGCGGGACGGAGCCCGTACCTTCGGGGTCGGGCGAGACCAAAATACGCTCTTGACCATCCCGGCGAAAGTTAGCGTTCGCGACCATCACTTTCTTCTTTCGGGTATCCCTAATCACGATACCCGACATGAGGGGGAGAGAGGAGACCAAGGTAAGTTTATGGAAAAGATGAAACGGTGGTCCCAAATAAGCGACAAGCTATACTGCCAGAATCTTTCAAATTCCAATAGGGAGGAAAGTAGTTTTGTGGTAATTGATGGATAGCCCAGTAGCAAGCTCAAAGTTGTTAAGGGTGTTTTTGACAGCAAGGATAGCATTGGGGAGGCCCTAAGAAAAATAAGAGTGTCGTCGCGATTGTAAAATAGGGCAGGGAGCATCATCAAGAATAGGATGACAGATGTCGGGAAGAAGGATGGTTGGTGAGCCGTTTGAACATCAGCAACGATTATGAACAGATAAGGGGAGAGAGGATCTCCCTGGCGCAGGCGGTTCCGACAGCTGATCCATCTACCGGGGACGCCATTAAGCAAGATCGAAGAAGATTTGCGGAACTAAGGAGATCCGAATCCGGTCCACACCAAAAGAGAGGGGAAGCCACAGTGGAGAAGAATTTTGATCAGGCTATCCCAGTTAACAGAGTCAAAGGCCTTATGGAAATCAAGCTTAAGAACAATAGTAGGAGAGGACCTACAGTAGCAGCAGTTCAGAAGGTCAGCAGCGTGAGACAAAGTTATCGGCGATACAATGCCAAGAACGAACCTAGTTTGATCAATGCTCACAAGGGTAGGGATATGGGGTTGAAGGCGCCCGGTGAGCAGCTTGGAGATGCCCTTAACGGGGCAATTTTGGAGACAGATGGGTCGAAAGTCAGCAGGGAATGCACAACATCTTTTTTGGGAAGCAGAACAATATAAGATCGATTGACACGTTCAAGATCTACGCTACGGTTGTGGAAAGAATCGAACTGGGAGAAAATGGAGGGGGAGGTGATGTTCCAGCAAGATTTGTAGAAGGCCGGCCCAAAGCCATCCGGCCCGGGGCTGGAAACAGCATGCATGGAAAAGAAGGCCGTTTTAATTTCTTCAGGTTGAAAGGGAGCGTCTAAATGGGAGAGATTTGGTTGGGGTCCTGGATAAAGCAAGTTCAAATCAAAGCCCCAGCTTGTAGGACGGGAAGTACCAAGGAGAGAGCAGTAGAATTCAAAAAGCAAGTGGGCTTTATGCTCATGACCGGACAATTCAATGTTGTCCTGCACCAGAATTTGGATTTTATTGTGACGAAGGCGTTGGGAGGCGCAAGCATGAAAGAATCTAGTATTTTCATCTCCTTCCATCGCAGCCCGAACTTTACTTCTTTGTTTCCAGTGAATCAACTTTTCCTTAATAGTACGATTGAGGAGAGCAACGATGATTTGGTGAAGAACAAGTTCAAGGCGGGAGAGGGGCCTGCTTTCCTCAATGGAGTCCAAAAGCGCAATCACAAGCTTGCAGTCCGTTTCCCACTGAGACACCGCGCCCCGTTTCCTACACCAAATCTTTGACGCCGCTCTGGTTCTTTTCAGCCTGATGACAAGGGAGGAAGCAGCATCCTGAGGCACCCGATGGAGATTCCAGGCAGTAGAGACGACATCATGGTAGTTGGGGTGAAGGGTCCAAGGGTTTTCAAACCGGAACAGGGAGGATTTGGGCACAGAGGTTGAAATTTGGATCTTGAGGGGAACATGATCAGAGGTGGTGCGAGTGAGGGAGGAAAGAATGGAGTTAGGCAAAGTGGAATCCCAAGCAACATTAATGAAGGCTCGATCAAGACGCTCAAGAGTAGGAGACTCCCTCCGGTTAGACCATGTGTACTGACGATCCAAGAGGGGAAGCTCAATAAGACACAGCTCGTTGATGGTGTCGTTGAAAGCTTCAGCTTCACCGTCTCTGAAGTTGCTGTTATTCTTTTTATGGGAGTAGCAGATCATATTAAAGTCTTCACAGACAAGCCAAGGAGTGTTATCTTGGGGAGCAATATCTTTGAGTTCCTGAAGGAATGGCAGTCTAAGCTCAGGGACAGAGGGAGTGTAGACATTAGTTATGGCAAAATTGAGGTTGGTTGAAGTCGCAGTAAGATGGACTGTGAAAGTAGACCTGGTGTGGGAGTAGTGGTTACAGGTGAAGGAGGCAGTGCTCCAAGCAGTCAGTAGCCCACCGGAGGACCCAGTGGCAGGGAGAGAGTGAAAGGCATGCAAGGAACGTGGAAGGAAGGAGTAGACTTTAGTGGAAGTGAGTTCAAAGAGTTTGGTTTCTTGGAGGAGGGCGATGTGGGGGGAGGAGGACAAGAGTTCAGCAAGAACGTCGTTACATTTCTCAGTGTCACCAAGACCACGGACATTCCAAAAACACAAGGAGAAAGTTCTACCCATGATCCACAAAGCACTCACAATATATTATAGATAGAGTTTCATACCAAATGACGCCACTGGTACCATTGGAGGTGCAGATCATTCGGAGTCAGGCTGCACCAGCAACTCCTCACGGAGCTTGGTTAGATCGCTCTCGGAGGCTCCACATGCAGATGCAACGTCAGCCAGGGATTGGACATCAGCTAGGGAGAGGAAGGATTAGTGAGGAGATGTGTTTTGGAGATAGCAGCCCTAAGGCGACGGGATGCACCAGAGAAGTCGACGCGGGCCATCTGAACATGTTCGGCCTTTGTGGAAGGGTCTTCATACATTGGCTGCTCCTTCTCGGCGAGGCGGGTGCTGCGTCGTAGCTTCTTGGTGGAATCGATCGCCCGCTTGCGACGGATGCGATGCTTGCGGGCCACACTCTCATGCTCCTCTTCAGATGCAAGACCAAACGTGGATGCCGGGATGCCTTCAAGAAGGCCTAGCCCTTGAGCAGTCGCGAAGGCCTACCCTCCAGTGGTAGCAGCATCCTCAGGCCCACCCTCGTCAATGGCAGGCTCCTCCAGAGGCACACCGCCAATGCCATACCATGGGAGAGCTAAGAAATGTTGCACGACAGGCGAATTGCGAAAAGGAGGAGGTGTTCTGGGGGAGCCGGGGCTGCTTGGCGTGGAGCTAGAATTGTTGATCCGGGCCCTGTTGGCAGCCGCAGCGAGCATGGCCGCATTGGAGGGGGCGCTAATGGGGGAGGGAGGTTGGGTGCAGAGGGAGCCGGAGGGGGAATTGGAGGAGACAACAGACATGGCTGCGTGACGATGCGATTTTTTGCACTGGAAACCCTTGTGGCCTGTACGGCGGCAGGAGGAACAAGTGATAGGATCTCTACATTCAGCAATCAGGTGGTCAATTGCAAGACACTGATAGCAAGAACGCTTCGCCTTCACATTCAAATTTTTAGGGACCTAACGCCATCCTCCAAGTTTCTTATCGGATCCAAGACCAACTATCTTGCCAAGGTTTTGATTGAGTCTTGTCCGGTCCAACTTGGACTGCAGCATTCAGACTATGTTTGAACTTCTGCCGGTCAGCCATGGCCGTTTGCTCGTCGCCGTGGATGTGAAAGATGACTCCGTCCAGCGCGAAAACACCGATCCGGCGCAGGAGGGAACCAACCGCAGAGGAGGCAACTTTAGTGCTAAACAGATAAGGTCCCAGCGATTGCACCTCGAAGTGTTCAGGGGGGCGCAAAAATGGAAGTCAAGAGCCATGGCGGCGAAAGCCGAATCAGCCGAGGATGTCCCGTTGGTTTGGGTGACCCAGAGATCAGAGGGAGGGACAGACGGAAAACAGAGATGCCTAACAACCGGGCAAAAAAGATTTTCCAGAGTATGAGTTTGAAAGCGCATACCCGGGGTGTCGAGGACATCCGACGGAGCTGCGGGTCTCTTGCGCATCCGGCAAGGCCGTGGAGGAGGCGCCGCGCTCTTCAGTAGGGGGTGTTTCAGACTTGGACGCTCGGTTGGCCGTTCCGTCGAACACCTGCCGGGCGCACCATCAGGCAGGCTCAGGGAGCTTGACGCCGTCGCCGGCGCCGGCGCCCTGAGCTTCTTCGGCGGAGGGAGGGGGGCGGCTCCCGGGGTGACCCCACCCTGAGCTTCTTCAGCGGAGGGAAGGGGGGCGACGCGCAGGATGGCCTGCCCCCAGCAGCTTTCTGTGGTCGGAGCCGAAGGGAGAGGTGGGAGGTGGCTGTATGGGAGGAGAAGGAGCGGGACAGGGTACCAAAGCAGAGGAGGTGGAAGGGAGGGTGGGGAGGAAAGCCACGGCCGAGGACGCCGGGCGCGTGGGGGGGGGCAAGGCGGGCTTGGCAGTAGTCATGGTCATGATGAGGGGAGGGAGGGCTCATCCACATCTGGCTTACATTGGTCTCATTTTCCCAACCCACTGTCGTGCAACATTTCTTAGCTCTCCCATGGTATCGAATTGGCGGTGTGCCTCTGGAGGAGACTCCCAGCTGACTCCCCCATGTAAGCGGCAAGGGCAAGGAGCAAGAGGAGGCGAGGGCGAGGGCGCGAGGGAGGGAGAGGAGCACCAGCCATGGTGCACGTGAGCTTCTACCGCAACTATGGTAAGACATTCAAGAAACCAAGGCGTCCTTATGAGAAGGAGCGTCTTGACGCTGAACTCAAGCTGGTCGGTGAGTATGGGCTGAGGTGCAAGCGTCCAAGATGCACCGAGCAGGATCCGTAATGCTGTAAGGCACTTGCTCACCCTTGATGAGAAGAACCCCGCCCGTATCTTTGAGGGTGAGGCGCTTCTCCGCCGCATGAACCGCTATGGGCTGCTCGCTGAGGGTCAGAACAAGCTTGATTATGTCCTTGCCCTTCCTTGCAAGGCGCCTTCAAACACTTGTCTTCAAGGTCGGTCTAACACATTGTGAGACGCGTTTATTCTTTTCCCTTTTGTTTTTGTTTTGGGAGTCTCCGACCTCAACGGTAAAACAAGTTGTATAAAGTGTCATTCTGATTTCTTAACTCGTCTTATTCGCTTATACCATTCTAATTCCTAATAAACTTGTAAATCACTGATCTTACCGTCAGTCTACACCACCATGACTGTCTTACCGCGGGTCACTAGGATGACACAGCCAAAATAAATTTAGGGAAACAAGCGATTTGTGAAGGAATCGAACCATAAGTTTAAATAAAGACTAATAAGTTCAAAGACAGCCAGTGCAACTTGTATTCGCTAAAAGCAACTTGTTGGGCACCTCATGGGAAGAAAGAGCCTTCTAATTTTCAAAACAAAACTTGTATCGAATGCTGAACCGTCTATTTTTTAAAACAAGACTTGTTTTTTTTAAGGTAAAGCAAAACATGTATTGAATTGTTGAGCTCCTCCACATAAAAGAGAAAGAACCCTCCAAAAATATAACTTTTAAAACAAAACTTGTATTGAATTGTTGGGTTCCTCACAAAACCCATGTCAAGAGGACTTGAACCCGGTGGACAGGTTCCGTCACAACGAGGTTTGGGTACGCGATAACTAGCCGACAACAGACAGCAAATTAAGGCCTACGACGTGGATTTCCTATTGCTCAATGTGCCCATTATTTCCCATGGACTGGACTTTAAAGAGAGGCCAGGAGCCCAGGACAAATCGGCCCAGCACTGCTTGAATTAATCGAAAATCTAATCTCTCGTTATAAAAGGTTATATATCATATATGTTGCTAGTGTCACGAAGTATATACAGGTATACTTCGTTAACAGTGCACTGATATGATACTTTTAAGAAATAATGATACATGGTTTCTGCATGCCATACTCACAACTATATATATATTGTACATTTTGGAAGTGGCGGGATCCAGGATACAAATCCACGTATAGCAAACTTTGTGCTACTAAAACAATACCCAAAATCAAGCTACCATACTTATCTCTTCAAGCCTATACAACTACTAATCAAAGAATAGTGTAAATCAAATCAAAGTATTAGCATTAGCATCACGACACTCATCGTTTTCCTCCGTTCTTCACAAAAAAAGACGTCACTACGTCAGCCATTGCTGCCCAGGCACCGGACGGAGTAGGGTCTCTCTCGCCAGAGGGCTAGAGCCTAAAAGGGTATATATGGCGGCCGCCAGGGCTCGCCATATATATTGATGGATCCACTCCTGCATTTTTGTACTTCTTCTAAAATTTTGGCTTCTTGGCCACCATCAAACGCATGCATGCAACGTAGCCAAATTCTGGTCACCTGATTTAGCCATGCATGGCCAAAATCTCACTTGGTCAGCTAGTAACTAGCGTCAAATATAAATCCAAACACACCCTAAACCGTGTTCCATGTATCGGAGCAGTAAGCAGCGTTGATGCAGATCGATCGGCTTCATCAAAAGTCTAGTGTGTGATGGATCAACTGTGGTGTGCCGGTTAATTAGTATTAGCATGTGTATGTGTCTCGTGTGTGACGGAACTACCTCGATCGCTAGCTAGCTAGGCGCCAACATGCATGTGCCTTGGTCTTGCGTCCATCATGCATATCAAATGGGCAGACGATCGATGCAAGCAGCCAAACTCTCGTCGTATATACAACAACTGGCGGCCGCTTATATATAGCTGCAAAACACACACGGGGACTGCACCTACCACTTGGTAAGACTGGCTCGTCAATCGTCATCATTCCATCCTTGACAAATTCAACTAAGTTCGTTCGTCTGGAATCCAAACAATTATTTGTTTTGCTGCGACATTGACGCAATCGCTGCTGGATTCAAGTTCTTTCTCGAGTGCCTGAGGCTAAATTGCACTCGGCAAAAAATACACGGCAAAAAATTGATCAGTAAAGCCCTCTTTGTCGAGAGCCCCGGGGGCACTCGGCAAAGAAAAGTGACCGTCACGGCGCCGGCCCCGTTGACGGTCGCTTTGCCGAGTGTCAACCCTGTAGGCACTCGGCAAAGATAATAAATCTTTGCCGAGTGCCCTCTATCCGGCCCTTGGCAAAGATGTTTTATTTTTCTTTCTAAAAATTCTTTGCCGAGTGCCCTCTGGCCGACACTCGGCAAAGTTTGATTTTTTTTAAAAAAAAATTCTTTGTCGAGTACCATGGACATGGCACTTGGCAAAGCTAGAAAAATGGTTTATGGTTTTCCGAGCACCCATTTTTCCAGCTTTATCGAGTGCTGTGACCATGGCACTCGGCAACGGGGTCCTTTGCCAAGTACAACACTCGGCAAAGTGATCCAAAACGGTAATTTTTAATTTTTTTTATATTCCATCATGACAAATAGATTCATACAAACATATATCACATATATATCTCATTCATCACATATATATATCTCATCCATCACATATATATATCATCCATCCACACATCCATCCGCACATATCACATCCATCACAATATATATCACATATATAATAATAAGTGCTCAAGTACATCCAAATAAATCCACAAGTCCATCACAAGTCCATCAAAGTCCACAAGTGCATCACAAGTATATCACAAGTCCATCACCAAGTGAACAACAAATAAAAAAAATACAACGTGCACTCATCTCAGCCACTGCGACTGTGATGAAAGCCCAGCTCCATCATTCGGAGGTGCATGAGGTGGATTATTCGAACCACCGTTAGATGGAGACCGCACAAAGAAGAAAAGATTGCATGTGAGACAAGATTATTTGGATAGCTAATCTAGGAAGGTAGAGGCCATACAAGCAAAGCACAAGCGAAAGTAAAAAACTTTCATACTCACAAGAGTAGCTGCAACTGCAGAACACGGAGGCGGAGGTGGAACCAACAGCCCAGCTGGCAGAGAGAAGCCCACACGTTGCCCAAGCCCTTGTAGGAACTCCATAATGTCTGTCAGCCTCTGCGCCTGGGCCTGCCGCTCGGCCTCCAGCTGGGCCGCCATCCTCTGCTGCCCGGCCTCCAGCTCCTAACATTGCCTCATTTCTTGTTCCAGCCGGGCCTGCAATATTTCACTCCAATGTTTCAGTAATGCAAAACTAATTAAGGTGTGTAAAGATCAATGTATGACGAGTAAAACAGGAATAACCTCGAGTGCGTCGACCCGGTGCTGTGCAGCGGTCGGCCGTGTGTGCGAATGGCGGGGCTCTCGCTCGTGCTCCGTGCTCGGATCTAGAAGAGAGAGGGAGTAGAGGCTGTGTCGATGACGCCGTCGCCAAGCCAAAACCGTTCATGCTTCTTGCCTTGCCCCGCCCTCATGACGGCCTCTCCATCGAAGTCCTGGATGCTCGGATCGTGGTCTGGCCCATGGAGCGACCTCACCACCTTAGTGTACTCACTGATACGGGAGTGGACGCTCGGGTTCGTGTATGCCTCAGGCAGGTCCTCTAGGTTGAAGGAGACGTCGGACATCGCCTTGCCCTTGTGGGCCATACACCATGCCTGGAAGTCCGAGCAAGCATGGCAACTATGTGACGCCAACTGCGAGAAAGACAACACGATGATTAGAAATCAGGCAGAACTGAGCGTCACAATAGATAAATGAATTCGCGTACCCATGCTTGTTTGTATCCGGCGAGGCTGCGGCTGCCTTGATGGTGTGCTGGACCTTGCATCTGCAAACGATGGTCCCGGGCATCCCTGTGCATCTTGAGGTACTCCTCCGTGAACCACCTCTCCACCATCATCGCCCAGCACTCGGGATATGCTTGGCACCACCAGGGAATCATCTACACGTCATCAAGTATTGGACATATAAGAAGATCAAATTAAACCAACTTAATCTCAAAACGAATCAATATTGATGTTCTTCATTTACCTCAAGGTACTGCTCCCGGGTCAGCTGCATCTCTCTTACGTCTTTCTTGGTTTTCCTCTCTCCAAGCTTCGACCCGTAGTAGGTTACGATGGCCTGGATGCACACCTCGTGATGCATGTCGGTGACGAGTTTTTTACAGGCTTTGGTAGTCACCTGCTCCGCCCTGGCCTCAAATCCCTCCGCGCATCTGTAATAAGTCTGCATACAAAAGCGATGTATCCATTCATTATTTCAAGAAAAGTCCAATGAATGCGACGTATTGAGTAATGTTGTGCGAGGGAGACTTACCCAAAACTCTGCCTTCACCCACGCCACCTTATTGGGGTACTCCACATCGAGGGTGACGGCGTAGTGGTCAAACGAGTAGGCCGGCTTCGTCTTCGATGCGTACATGACAATGCGGGGGAAGTGTTGCCTGCACAGAAGACCTAGGATGTCGTTGACTAGCCGTGCGCTACCACCCGACACAACCACCCAGTTCCTGCACAAGTGATTAAGAAAAATTATTAGTTTTTTTCATCATATCATATGAAGTAGTGGTGATAACATATAAAGTTACTTACTTTTGCCCTTCAGGGTGAATCACTGGGCATTGGTGAGGAAGCAGAACCTGTGGGAGGCTCGCGGGACCTCGCAAGTAGACACTTGAAGAGGAGTCAGAGGAAACGGAACACGTGCCTGCCGCCTCCCACGGCGTGGGAGGAGACTCGTCCTCGTGCGGCCCCTCCTCCTCGTCCGTCTGCCGAACCAACTCCTCGTCCGACTCGTCCATGGGCACCACCTCATCCTCTAGCTCCTCCTCACGTGGCATGGGAGGAGACGGACCCCTCCTGTGGCTGTCGGTCCTCCTCCTCCTCCTGTCCGATCCCTCCGCCACCCCCTCCGCCTCCTCCTGCAACCGGCATGGTCTTTGGTAAATCGAGTTCACGGACCTATGATGGTCGCCCGCCATCTTTGTTCAATCACCTGCAATAAAAAAGAAAAACAAGACGTAATTAGAAATAGGTGCAAAAATGAACAAAACATAATTACAAAAAACATAGTAATACATGTATTAGAAATATATGCAAAAATAAACAAAACATAATTACAAAAAACATAGTATTACATGTATTAAAAATAATCTTCATGATTGAGATTAGCTGGATCATAGGTCTCGTCATCACTATCAACATTGTCCAACTCATCAACACTATCCGAAGGAGGAATGTTGTCTTCATTGTCATTGCCTAAACGTAATCGCTCAAGCATTTGTATGTCCTTCAGATTTCGCACCTCGTCTCCAGCGTCCTCGTCATCATCCCTTTCATTGTCTACTTCCATTCCTATCTCTTCGGTTAAGTCTATGTCAAACCTCCCTTGTAGTCCCTCTTCTTGATAGAACTCTCCATCATATGTGTTTGGGTTGAAGTTGTAATCTTCATCGTTTGGGACAGGTAGTTTACCGTGTGGCGATACCTCATGCATAATAGACCAACCCTTAAGATGCTCGGCGTCTTTGCACGCGTATGACGTATAATAAACCTGGACGGCCTATTGAGCCACAATGTAGACATCTTTTCCTGGATAGACGAAATCCTATCGAATCTCGACTAGCCCAAGCTTAGGGGTCCGTCTCGTTACTCCAGGATGAAACCAGTGGCATTTGAATATGAAAGGAGTAAGAGGTTGAAAGCTCTAGTTTGGTTTTGGTTAATTGATGAAACCCTAAGTGCTAACCTAGTTTATCAAGATGATTATGAGATAGGTAGCACTACTCCAAGTGATGAAGCAATGACGAAGATCATGACAATGGTGATAGCATGGTGATGATCAAATGCTTGAACTTGGAAAAGAAGAAAGAGAAAAACAAAAGGCTCAAGGCAAAGGTATAAAATGTAGGAGCCATTTTGTTTTAGTGATCAAGACACTTAGTGAGTGTGATCACATTTAGGATAGATAGCCGTACTATTAAGAGGAGTGTAACTCGTATCGAAATGCGGTTATCAAAGTGCCACTAGATGCTCTAACTCATTGCATATGCATTTAGAATCTAGTGGAGTGCTAACACCCTTGAAAATATTTGTGAAAATATGCTAACACATGTGCACAAGGTGTTTGTAGGGTTGAGATGGGTTTGGGTCCTCTCTCCCTCCCCGCCGAGCTTATGAGGAGGGATTCAACGCTTTGGAAAAATGAAATGTCTATTTTCTATTGCGCATGGGATGCAAAATCTTGGTGGTTGGTACATTTGTGCAAGGGTGAAGAAGTTAGAGTTGAAATGGAGTTGGTCGAAATGATGCTGGCGTCGGTCTACTGACCGGACGCTGGGTCACTCAGCGACCGGACGCTGAAAGGTTGCGTCCGGTCGAGCCGCCGATCGAGCACACCTGATGGGTAGAGTTGAGCACCGGGGACGCTGGTCTGCGTCCGGTCAAAGGTGGACGGACGCGTCCGGTCGAAAAAACACGCCTCGGGAGCTTATCGAATCGGCCGGATATTTGGGGCTTCAGCGTCCGGTCGCTTTTTTTACCGAGCGCCCAGTCAACTTCAGAGCCGTTGAAATCGATTTAACAGCGTTTGAAGTTGGTGACGCGTGGCGTCCATCGGGCGACATCGAACGCCGAGGGCGGCGTCCGGTCGGTTTGACCGAGCGTCCGATCAGAGCGTGTTTTGCCCAGTGAAGGGGTACAACGGCTCTATTTGATGGGGGCTCTATTTATAGCCCCATGACCGGCTCAAGGGTTCACTCTTGCACATTTTCATTGACATAGCAACCTTGTGAGCTTAGCCAAAGCCCTCCCACTCATCTCCATCATTGATCCATCATCATTGTGAGATTGGGAGAGAATCTAAGTGCATTGCTTGAGTGATTGCATCTAGTGGCACTTGGTATTCGTGTTGCGGCTGCATGGATTTCGCTTGTTTCTCTTGGTGGTTGCCACCACCTAGAGCCAGTTGGAGCAGCGGTGAAGGATCGGCACGAGTTGGTGATTGTTCGTGGCGCGCCGGTGATTGTGAGGGGAGTTGTACCTTCCGGCGGAGTGCCGAAAAGGTAACTCTAGTAAATTGCTCGTGTCATTGAGTTGCCTCACTTGTGGGTCGGTTCTTGCGGTGTCCTATCATGTGGGACGAGGTTTGTGAAACACCTCTTAGTCACCGAACCACCAAGTGTTGGTCGACACAACAGGGACTAGCGTGTTTGGCAAGCACGTGAACCTCGGGAGAAAAATCGGTTGTCTCTTGTCAATTGCATTCTCCCGGTGATTGGCTATATATTCATCGTGTAATTGGTTCACTCCACGACCCGGCGGTATAATCGTCTCACTTACTCATTTACATTTCCGCAAACTAGATATAGCAAGCTCTTTAGTGTAATTAGAATTGAGAGCTTGCCTTGTGCTTTAAACATATCTAGTGGAGCTCTTTAGTGTAGCTTTTGTGAGAGCTCTTAGTGAGTAGTGGTCAAGTAGATTGTGTGCAAATAGATCATTACAACTAGAATTGTTGGATAGGTGGCTTGCAACCCTTGTAGAGCTAGAGCAAGTTTGCATTTCGCTATTTGTCTTACTAATCAAATTGCTCTAATTGATTTATAGTTTTTAAATAGGCTATTCACCCCCCCCCCCTCTAGCCATATTAGGACCTTTCAGAGGTTTGGAACCATAGAATGATAGTTCATAGATTTCTTCAACTCTTCCATAATAGTCGAGTCCATCAGTGTCGGGCGTAACAACTCCATTGTTTGTGGTTTTTCAATTGGGCCGACTCTGCTCGTAGCTTGCTGTGTGAAAATGATATCCATTCATGTCATAACCGGTAAATGACTTGACCCTAACGACACAGCCATTTGCAACCTGTCTCAGCTTGTCACTTATAGGCGCATCAGTTTGGGCTTTCTGTTTGAACCAACAAATGAAATTAGGGCTCTCTGGTCCCGCACCCAGTGAAAGAAGGGTATCATTTTTTTGCGGGGTAGGTTGCCTTGATCCATGCCAGGATTGATGAAGAAATTCCTTGTACCAACGAGAAACAAGGGGGTTGGACGAAGAAACAAGGACATACGGCGAAATGAAACAAGTTCGTTCAGAACTTACCCAATGAACGGCTGCACCTCGACAAGGTTGGTCAACACATATAGCATGATACTGCACCACTCTTCATTTTTCAATTGCTTAGTGGTCGATGCACTTGCGCTTCTGAGTTGCCCTTAGAAAGGGCTGAGGTTCGATTCATTTTCGCCAGCATTGTAACGAGGGGGTGGATTATAAACGCTAGGAAGGTTCTCAGTGTAGTATTTCTCTGTGAAGTTCGACACTTCCTCTAGAATGTATGCCTCTGCAATGGAAGCCTCAATTTTGGCTTTATTTCTACATTTTTTGCGAAGAGTCTTCAGACATCTCTCGATTGGATAGCACCAACGGTCCTGCACAGCCCCCCCATCCGTGCCTCATACGGGAGGTGCACAATCAAATGCTGCATTGGCAAGAAGCAGCCGGGTGGAAAGATATTCTCCAACTTACAGAGCAACACGGGTGCCGCTTTTTCCAAGTCATCAATGACGATCCGAGACAGCTCCTTGGCATAAAGCTGGCGGAATAAGTAGCTCAACTCTGCCAGCACTTGCCAAACATGCTCCGGGACATAGCCTCGAACCATCGCCGAAAGAAGCCGCTCAATCCATATGTGGTAGTCATGACTCTTCATCCCGTTGACTCGCAGAGTGCCTAAGTTCACTCCCCTCTTTAGATTCGTTGCATACCCATCAGGGAACATTAGCGTCTGGATCCATTCAAGTACTTCCCTCCTTTGGTCCTTTTTCAAGACGAAATCGGCCTTAGGCCTTCTCCAGGTCTTGCCACGACTAGGAGGCTGCATCTCTTGATTTGGTCTATCGCACAACGTTGTCAGGTCCATGAGTGTTGCCCAAAGTGCCTCGGCGACATTCTTTTCAGTGTGCATTATATCAATGTTATGTGGCAGAAGAAGGTCATCGAAATAGGGGAGCCTCGTCATGCCTGAGATATGAGTCCACATATGTTGCTCACCATATCCCACAAAACCACCTTCTTCATTGGGCACGAGAGCATCTATTTGAGCATGAACCTCGGCACTAGTCATCATCCGTGGTATAGGGTTTGTCACTTTGACACCTTTCGTAAAGTTCTTGATGTCTTGTCTGAATGGATGGTCAAGAGGTAGGAATTGACGATGTTTGTCGAACGATGAATACTTGCCACCCTTCTGCAACCAAATGAACCTCACACCTTCCTTGCATATTGGGCATGGGAACTTCCCGTGAACACACCAGGCGCAGAATATCCCATATGCCAGGAAGTCATGCAGGGAGTAGTGGTACCAAACGTGCATTTTGAAGGTTGTCTTTGTAGCTCAATCATATGTCCATACCCCTTTGTCCCAAGCACAGACCAATTCATCAAACATGGGCTCCATGAACACACTCATATTACTCCCTGGGTGTCCAGAAATTATCAACGATAAGAATACGTTATGTCGTTGAAAGGAGACATCGGGGGGGAGATTAAGGGGGATAACGAAGACAGGCCAACATGTGTATGGGGCAGCCATCATTCCATAAGGATTGAACCCATCTGTTGCCAGCGCGACACGTACATTACGAGCCTCATCTGCTTTGTCACGATGTTTGTCATTAAAGTGGATCCAAGCTTCACCATCGGATGGATGTACCATCTTGTCAGGATTGTACCGTTTGCCATTTTTGTGCCATGTCATCTGTTTCGTGGATTCCTCGGTCATGTATAGCCGTTGGATCCTTGGTAGGAATGGAAGGCACCGTAGGATTTTCACGGGGATTGTAAGTTGCCTCTGCTGGCCATCATCAGAGTCTACCTCCAGGTACCTGGAGGATTTACACTTCGGATAGAACTTTGCATGCTCATGTTCTTTCCTAAATAGGACGCACCCCTTCGGATAAGCATGTATCTGCTCATACGACATCTTAAGTGCATGAAGGAGTTTCTGTGACTCGTACATGCTCTTTGGTAGAATGTGGCCCTCTGGAAGCAAGGTGCCAATCACGGCCAACATCTTATCGAAGCCAGGTCGACTCAAGTTTAACTCGGACATCAACCCCATTAAGCGTCCAATGGCATCCAGTTGAGACACCGTTGACCGATCATGACGAGGTTTCTGTGCCGAGTCCATCATGTCGTAGAACGCCTGTGCGGCTGCCTCCATCTCCTCCTTCTCACGTCCCTCATCGAACTGTCCTTGGTGAAAGTCATCTAACATGTCTGCTACCCCGGCATCAGCATCAAAAGCCTCCACCCGTGGTCTCACCACCTCCTCTCTCATACGATGGGCTTCACCATGGTGGACCCACCAGGTGTAGCCCGGCGTAAATCCATTCTTCACAAGATGTTTACCCATTTCCACCTTGTTTACCCTTCTCCTGTTTCCACATTTGCTGCAGGGACACAAAACTAGGCAATGTCCTTTAGCAGCCTTGCCAAATGCACTGTTCAAGAAAGCATCGGTCTTGTTCATCCATTCCGTGGTGTAATCACTCTGACTTCTCTGGCCCGTGTACATCCACTGACGGTCATCCATCCTCTAACATATGTATCAGCGAGTAATGTAACCATCAATTGCATCTACATGGTGTTCCTACTGTCTAATAGGTGAGGATAGGTCCTAATCCCACCCGCGGATGCGTAGATGAGGTTAGTTTCCATGCTCTACTCCTATCCGAGACAGAATTTCAGCAACACCTCCCTGCTGTTCTCCAGATACACGTCCTGCCAAAGAAGAGTGCATATCCGGAGAACAACAGGGAGGTGATGCCGAAACTATGTCTCGGACCAGAGCAGACCATGGAAACTAACCCATCTACGCATCCGCGGGCTGTCCAAAAAACGTGGACAATCCAAAACAGATACGGTCATAGATATGCAAAGATCTACATACCTCCAACCGTATATCTTTCGAACGGGAGACACCTAACTGGGTTACGCGATCTACGACCATGATACGGAAAGAGGGGTTATACCTAGGGTGGCGGTGGAGTCAGGCTAGCGGGGCCATGGCGGGTCGGTGCAGTGGCGAAGCGACGAGGTGCAGGCAGACCCGTAGCGGCGAGGAAGACGATCGGGGTCGCTGAGATACTCCAACTCGGCTACGATGGCTCTTCTCTGCAAAAAAAGAACAAAATACTATCTCAGTTCAAAATTTCAGCAGAACCTCCCCTGCACGGTGAGGTATCCAGAACCTGCAAAAAACATACAGCACGATGGCCGACAACCACATATACATATGCATTCAATTCAACATATTAATGCCAAGTCACATTCATCCACCACCACTGCCGCCGCCGCCGCCACTCTACTCTTCTACTACTACAACCACCACCACCACCGCCACTCTACACTTCTACTACTACAACCACAACCACCACCACCTATTACTACTACTACCACCACAACCACCTACTATACTACTGCTACCACCACCACAACCACCTACTACTACTACTCTATCGAACTCTACTTTTACTAAAACATACTACCACTGCTACTCTACTACACACCTATGGTGTCGGAGGCTAGGAGGGCGTTGGGGCATCGGGGTCGGCCGAGGCGCGCCGAGAGGGCCGGGGCGACGCTGCCGTGGGCCAAGGCGCGGGCCGCGGGGTTAGAGCGGCGGGCGTGGGGTGGTGGGCGCCGGCGGGCCACGGTGTCCGGGGCGGTCGGCGAGGCGTGTGTGTTGGGTGGGCAGCAGGCAGCGAAAGCGATGGGGGAACTTGCCGGTGAAAGCCATTGTTGTCGTGTCGTGGCGGCGAAACAACGGGGACGCGTTGGCGGGTGGGCGGCGGGGGCACGCGGTCGGTGGGTGGGCGGCGGCGGTGGGGGCATGCAGTGAAAGCGCGCCGCCGTGCATGGGCGGGCATGCACGGGCGGGCGGACGGGACAGGGGGGGGGCGGCCGTGCGGGAAGGGCGGGGGGATGATGGCGGCGTGTGTGTGTGTGTGGGAGGGAGGAGGTAACGGTTGGGTGGCGGTTTTGTATGGATGGAACATTTGCCGAGTGCCCGATCCGCACTCTGCGCAGCGCCTAGGGCTGCCGGTTTGCCGAAAGTGCGGATCGGGGCACTTTCGGCAAACGTGTTTTTTTTTGAAATCTAAACCCTAACCGCTTTGCGCATCGTATTTTTAAAAAAATACCACTTTGCCGAAAAGCCGGGCGGAGAGGCACTCGGCAAACATTTTTAAAAATTTGTACGCACTTTGCCGAGTGTCCCCACGGACACTCGGCAAAAGGGAACACTTTGCCGAAAGTGCCCGGCAAAGCATTCGGCAAGATGCACTCGGCAAAGAGCATGTTTGACCTCAAAGTGTCAAAGATGACACTCGGCAAACCATTTTTTTGGTATTTTGACCTCCAAACTTTTTCATTTCAGTTCTCTTGATTTTTTGGTACACCATGTGCATCGAAATTTGGTACATGATTTCGATATTCTGGTATTTGCTATGTTTAGTTAGATTTGGATTTCATTTGAACATCTTGACGAAACATGACCACGAACTTGCAGGACGAATCATTTTTTAAATTTATAAAAATACAAGCGAAGTCAAAAATTATGAAACTTGTTGAGATGTCATGATATGATATGTGGAGGATGTGATAAAAATTTGAGAAGGTTTGGTGCATGTTATCACGTACGATGCTTATAAACCAGGACATCTCCACAAGCATCATACGTGATAACGTGCACCAAACCTTCTCCAATTTTTATCACATCCTCCACATACGATATCATGACATCTCAACAAGTTTCATGATTTTCGGACTTCGTTTGCATTTTATAGAATTTAAAAATAATTTGTTCGCAAGTTCATGGTCATGTTTCGTGAACAAGATGTTCGAAATTTCAGGTCCATTCCTGGATACGGCCTCACACTACACTCAATACCATGAATATCATTTTTTGAATCATTAAATTCCATTATTCGATGCTAGTGCAGTTCAAATTTGCATTTTCCAAAAAAATTCAATTAAATGAAATAAATTAACTAAATATAGCAAAAAGCCATAAAAATGTATCAAATTTTAACATGGAGTCTCACGTACTGTAGGAGGACTCGAGAAAAAATTTGGAGTTCAAAAGTGAGAAAAAAATAGTTTGTCGTTATTCTTTGCTGAGTGTCAGGGTCTGGCACTCGGCAAAGAAGTGGTTTGCCGAGTGCCTACCCGCTAACACTCGGCAAACCTGGACGGCAGGCGGTGGCCGTTACCTGACGCCGCTTTTTACCGATCGCCAGGGTTTGCCAAGTGCCTGACACTCGGCAAAAAGGACCTTTGCCGAGTGTCTGGCTTTGTCGAGTGCCTGACACTCGGCAAAGCCTTCTTTGCCGAGTGTATATCGTTGCCGAGTGCGGCACTCGGTAAAATAGCTCTTTGTCGAGTGCCCGACTTTTAGCCCTCGGCAAAGAAAGTTGCACTCGGCAAATGATCTGTTTCCCGTAGTGAATGACGCCAAACAAGGTGCTTGTCAGTTGTCACACTACTTCTGCACAAGAGTACATTGTAAACACTACAGGGCCTGCATGCCCCTCCTGTTCTTACATAAAAAGGGGGGGAAAGGTCCCAAATTACTTACCCTAAGTAGTGTGGCATGTGCCTAAATAAACCTCTTAAACTGGCGTTTTGTTCCGTTTACATCCCCAATCCATCTTTAGTTATACTAGTAAATGTGCCCGTGCGTTGCAACGGGGTTTACTTGTTACGTAGTCACCTCGCTAACTTGCATCTTAGATTTATTAATAATCATATCATGTGTTCCGATTCATCTTGGATCTGGACTCCCTACTGTGCCTCGACGTACGCTAGCCACCCTAATTTGCATGAGCACGAGAGGATTAGATGTTTATCTAATGATCATGTTATATCCACGAAAAAAATAGCGCGCTATTTTGCCGCTATAGCGCGCTAATAGCGTCCCAGATAGCTCGCCGCGACAATATCTTGCATTTTCACGCTATACACGCTATTGCCGCTATAGCGCCGCTATTGCCGCTATAGTGCCATAGCACGCTAAATCGCCGCTATTGCTGTTTCATGTGCTGACAAAAAAAACGAGGCAGAGTCAGATTTAGGCCCATCTTGAGCCCTCTAACCCTAATCCAGAGTACCCTCCGTTATTGTTGTTTCATGTTAGCTACTGAGTATTTGAACCTTATGGATGTTTAGACTGTATGGAAGTATGAAACTATGAATATGTTGCCTGTTTGGACTGTTTATTATTTTTTTTGCCTGGCTGTATATAAATAGTGCGCTATAGCGGCGATATAGCGTGAGCAACTATCTCACGCTGCGGCGCTATAGCGGCGCATAGCTCCCAGGAGTGGCCGCCGCTAAATTATATAGCGCGCGATTTTTTTCATGGTGTTATATGTTCATATTCATTTTAGGGTCGAACTCTGCATCGCATCATGGCTAGCTAGATAATTTGCTCTAACTTATATAGACTTGTGAGAGAGTGACATACCAATAAAATGCTCTATGCTTTATAGATACAAATATAATACATATAAGTATAGATTAATTTACTTCTGATCGGATCGAAAAGTTCAAAACATGGTCGAGTGTTCTAAAAGTATTCTAGTCGGATAAACATGCCATAATTTAATTTAACCTATGTAACTTTGATGTTTAGTTTGTCTGGGAAACATGTATACCAATTGACTTGTAACTATTGTTCACGACAGTTATATGGACTTGCGTATGTCAGTACACATGGCTAGGCGGAACCCAATAGGACGTCTTATAATTAGACTCCATATTAATACTATAGTCGAGTTGTTCTAACTTGTATGAGCATATAGATATATATTATATCAGATGATAAATTATGTAAGTCATGGCTTATTTGTTAGATTACAGAAGGATAAAGAGTTCAAATATTTATAGTACTATATTTATTATTTATTATTTTTATTTATAAAAAAAGGGAGACAAAAAAGAAAAAGAAAAAGTCACATACAGACCCCACGTGAGGAAGTGGAAACGAAAAAAAGGAAAAATAACAGGAAAAGGAGACTTCGACGGGAACGTTTCGTTGTGAAAACGGACGGGAAATATTTTTTTTGGACCTAATGACCGAGGCCGAGTCACTTTATGATTATAGGTTGGACGAAAATTTAGATGCGCAAGATATTTTATCTCTTTATTATTAGGTATAGATATAGATTTCTTAGTTCGGTCTAATAAGATCTGTTGTTTTCGTATCTAGACTAGAGTTTAATGTCAAAGTTTTGTTGGGGGATAGAAAACATCATAAATTTTATTTTAATAAATAATTTTTGTGTTTGCCCATTAGGCTATTATCGCCCTGGTTGTAGTGCTGCAAGCCTCAATCTTTCATCTTTTTTCGCACAAGTGCTTCGCTAAGGATTCGAAACGCAAGAGCTCTTACATCAACCAAACCCTCCTATCACCACACCACACATTCACTTGTGACCAAATATATGATGTCATCGTTTTGTATGCACTTTTGCGAATATTGTATTGAATACTTTGTTCTCCAAAGAATCTCAAATAAAAAAAATCAATTGCAAAGTTTTAGATTTCATCTAGCACTCTAACTTTTGTGTATGGAATGTTTCCATCTCAGGTCATTTGAAAAACTAAAAAAAATGAGATATCAAAATATGAGAACTGTAAATTTGGGCTTTTAAACGATCTCAAATAAAATTAGTCAGCAACTACATAGTTTATATTTTTTTATAAACTTAATCAGATGTAATATAGTTTGACGCTACCATAATTCTATTCTTTTTTGAGACAGAGGAAAGTACGTTTGTGAATACTTTGTTCTCCAAAGAATCTCAAATAAAAAAAATCAACTGCAAAGTTTTAGATTTCATCTAGCACTCTAACTTTTGTGTATGGAATGTTTCCATCTCAGGTCATTTGAAAAACTAAAAAATTGAGATATCAAAATATGAGAACAGTAAATTTGGGCTTTTAAACGATCTCAAATAAAATTAGTCAGCAACTACATAGTTTATATTTTTTTATAAACTTAATCAGATGTAATATAGTTTGACGCTACCATAATTCTATTCTTTTTTGAGACAGAGGAAAGTACGTTTGTGAAGGGTAGGGCATGCAACCTACCTAGTACAGACCCGGCCCCCATTAGTTGGGCAGTAGCACTGCTGGATCCCGTGCCAAGTGGGCATGCAGCAACGAAAGAAATAATCGAAGTGGAGCCAACAGGACATGAAAACAAAAGGAGAAAAAACAGCCTGTCTGCTTATGCTGAAATTCGACTTACACTGATACTTATGTTGAAATATTGTGAGAGAAAAATATTGTTACATAGTTAAAAAGTAGTGCTGAATAAACTCAAGCAAACAGGGCCCGATCAGGGCTAAAATGCAAGCATCCAAAGTGTCTCAGCACTTCTGCTCTAGTACCAGCAAGTTTCTACTGGCGAAACACAGCGATACATCGATGATGTTCCTGCTGTTTGCATCATATAAGTACAGATCGATTACATACAGATTCGACAGTGATTGACACAGCACCATATGACTGACTCATCTCATCACACCCTCCTTGACAAGTCGATCGAGCTCGCTCATCAGGGACGAATCAAAACACAACAACAACAAAGCTGCACAGCGGGTTGGATTGTTTTAGACTGCTAGCTCTAGGTCCACACAAGCTAATAAGACGACGACCATTATTCGACGGTCATGACACAAATAGCTGCAGAACATTTGATGCCATTCATCAGCCATATATTTACATATATGCGTCGACGACGAGGACTCGCGGTTCTGCTTGATGATGGATCGTTGGCTCTATGTATGTGGTGTCCCTCAATCCATGTATCATTAATTATATCACGGGCGCAACACATAAGATTCTGTCCTGGATCCATGCATGTATCACTACCCCATCCATCCTAAAAATAATGCAATTCAATTCTAAAGCAATGCTCAACCAAACTTTCTTAAATTTATAACTAAATTTAAATATATAAAAAATGTTAATGCTTATTTTATACTAAATAAGTATCAGTACATCTGTCATGGAATATATTTTCATGACATGCATATTGGGTCTTAAATATTGATAGTATTTTGTACAAACTCGGTAAAACTTAAGTTAGCTTGACTTTTTTTTTTTTGAAGCGAGGTAATAGTACATGCAGGTAGGTACGTAAGTTGCAGAGAATTAATGTGCACCTACATAGCCGTACGTGTGTACAATTATATTATACACCAGTTACTGTTGCACACGTGTGGCACCGGACTCCGCCAAGCCACCCCTGCCGTGTGCCGTCTGCCGTCTGAATGGCTGATTGATCGATGGGCAAGCAACAGGCATGCATGGAATATAATCAGTGCAAATGCATGCTCTGCATGCAACTGTGACGACAAAGGAATGGATGTACTGCATGCTGCCATGGAATGGAATCCGAGGCGGATCGGATCAGGCGGAGGCGGGGGAGAGGCCGGGAAGGGAACCCCGGGGGTGCATGATGCATGGTACTATAGGAGCCATGCATGGGTAGCTAGGGTTTAACTCTCGTTTCCTCAGCTGTACCGGCCTCTGTCCGGTGAACCTTGGACATTCCCCCCCTTTGCCATGTTACGCTGATAAATAGATTTTTGCAGCGATCAGCGATGTGGATAGATGTGTCCTCGATCGATCTGTTTTTACTATTTTTTCGCGATGGGGTTCAATTGGTGCCTAATAATAATATTATTTCCTCCTCGCGCGAAATTAATGGACGGTTCGATTCTACCGTACCCTTGCATTGCCGTACGTAGCTAGCTAGTTTTGTGGGGACGTCGACGTCGTGTCCTGGCCGGCCACCTGATCGCAGCAGAAAAATATATCCTGAGGGAACCGAACGAGGCCTAAAAGGATGGACCAGCCGGGCATCTTGGGCAAAAAGTTGGAAACGACTACACTGAGAGCCTCTCCCATTGAGCTAGCATGCAAGGGGATAAGCCAGGCACGGCGGAAGAGAGCTGTGCGAGCCTATAGACCATTATGTGCAGAAGCAATGAGCTTCTTCGCAGCTAATGGTTGGTTGTTTACTTTTCATACTAGACTAGATTGTTAGGAAGGATATGCTGCCAGTTGGGCCCGAGTTGTCAGACAGAGGAAGATCAAAGGTCAAGCCAATGATACAAAGAGTCTGAAAAGCCAAGGGGGAGATAGATGGAGGATTATTGAGAAACCAAACACATAGACTCCCTCCTCTAGAATCCTCCTCCTCATTTACTGTTGTTCTTACTCGTCCTATAGACCTTCATACTCCACTAGCAACTCATCCGATCCTCAATGCTTCTCTTCTAATATCGGCTACCATGATGTTAACATGGACTTTAGTTATGTGCTTGTAATAAGTTAAACTTTGAGGTGTGCGAGTTTTGTAATATGTTTGGTCTGATGCTTCTTCTCTGAAGCCATAACTCCTTTCATTATCTACGATGAATAAATTAAAATAAAGTATAAAAAAGCTTATGCCTATTGCCCACCCTTTGCTACCCTTGTCTACGGACCCAATTGCCTACTTCCGCCAAGCCATCCACGCCCGTTCAGTGTCACCATCACCATTGGTCCGGTAGCCTCCCTCGACCTTTCATTCGACTCAGCAGCTACAAAAACCTTTCCTCGCTCTAACCCAAAACCTCGAAACTTAACCCTAAGCCAGTACCTGTACTCGTACCTAAACTCAAAGTCCGTGACTCAACGGGAAAGGAGATGTTGTGTGAGGTCATCGAAGGAGAAGACGATCTTGCTGTGTTAGTCCATCAGATTTTGTTTGCTTACTACCAAACATGATAGTGTGTTGCAGCGGGATGCAAACTTTATTCCTCGGTGCTTGTGCCAATAATAATGAGCTACTATCTCTATTTTTGTAAATATAATTGAACTTGGTCAAACCTTAAATCAAATAAATTTCAAGGTGCAATAAAAGATTAATCCAGCATAGGGAATTGATAGGAGAGTTGAATCAACTTAAATATGGCTATTGTATGCACCCGTTATATGAGTATAATATAAGAAAAGTGGAAGGTGAGCCACACGCCCACATATGTGCCACTATGCGCACGGACTCAAGTGGCTAGGCCAAGAGCAAGAGATGAGTGGTGCTACACTAACAAATGTTTTGCAACTTCAAACTCAAAGAGAAAAGAGCGAGGGACAAGAGACTGAGGAACGAAAGAGGAGTGAGTGAGGGACATATGGGTCAGAGGGAGAGTGTGAAAAGAGTAAAAAACTTTCGCTGTTTAACATTATTTATTAGATATAAATATACTAATTCTCCTTCCAGCATCATCCTAACTATAGTTTGTTCCTTTTTTGGATTCCAGACAACAATTTACTTCCAAATCTAGGTGTCCTCTTAACTCGATTTAGCTTTTACCTAGAACAAGTTTAGTTTTTTTCATATAACTTTTGCCCACCTTAAAAAACTACTACTACCTTCGTCCTAGAAATAATGTCGTTGAAGGCAGGGCCACAGCAAACAATGAGAAAGTAAAAGGACCAAAATATCCCTACAATCTATCTCTCTCCCGCTCTCTCTCCAGTTCGCCTCCAGATCCCCGCAGTCGCTGCAGCGCCCGCCAAGACAAGCCCACGCTCGCTTCCGGTCTGCTTCACGTCGAGTGGGAGGCCGTGGTCTGCCGTTGGTCTGCTCCGCATCGAATGGGAGGCCATGGCCCACCGCCGGTCTGCTCCGTGTCGAGCGACGCAAGGGAGGCTGCGGCCCGCCGCCGACCCGAATCGAGCGCTGCAAGGGAGCCCGCTCCATCTCGATCTCTTCGGTGACGCAAGCGAATGGGAGGCCACCGACAGGGGTGGGAGGTGCAGAGGAGGTAGGCCGGGGCCAAATCTCCTCCACCCGTGACCCCTTCGCGTCGATCGCCATGGATGGGGCCAGGCCGCATCGCGGCCATGAAGCCACGCAGCGTCGTCTCCATGCCGATGAAGGAGAAGAAGGGGGAAGTGGCACCGATGGAGGAGAAGATCGAGGAGGCGGCGCTGGTGGAGGAGCAGAGAATCTCGGGGCCAGATCTTGGCCTCCACGCTGGCGAAGGGGAAGAGAGGGGCCGGTAGAGAAGAGGAGGGGGTGCTGGCTGGATCTTGGCCGCCTGTAGCTAGATCTCGGCCGCCCGTAGCCTCGCCGGCGGAGGAGAAGGGGGTTGGCGCCGGTGCAGGAGAAGCGGTGGGTGGCTCTAGTGGAGTAAAGGAGAGAGAGGATGCCAAGATGAGAATGGGAGGAGGGGGCGAGCGGATGGGCCAGCCTAGCATAGTGGGTGGGGTTGTCAGTGGTATGTAGAGCTAGAACGACACTCTTTCCGGGACACACTCCAAATGTTACAGAGACACTCTTTCAGGACAGATGGAGTACATGCCATGCAGCTCCCGTATCATCTCAGGGGAAAAAAATCCTAGTTAGTTTCACTGTCGGTGGGCACGACATTGTTAGCAAGCATTAACGCGCTGTAGTTTCTCGTCTGCCAGACGCCCACCACACCCAAACGTGACAGGCCACTAAATTCCGAGTTCGTACAGTACGTATAGTACCAGCGTATGGTACAAGCAGAGCAGAGCAGGTACATGCTGGTGCAGTGCAGCAGTGAAGTGCACCCAACGCACACACATGCCTGCAGCCTGCAGCCTGCAGCAGGTATATGATACGGTTCGGGCTCCCACAGATTTGCGTGCAGACGAACAATATGAAAATGCTCGCGGTCGCACGTACGGATTACATATATTTCAGCAGGATACGATCCCATAGCTTTGGCAGCTTGCACAGCTGGACGGACACCGCGACGAGATCGATCGGGCGATGCCTCGGCGTTCGTACGTACCCGACCATCGGAAAGATTCATTTGCAGGAGGTCGATCGGAGCTAGAAAAACGGAGTAGCTCCCCAGTACAAGCTCGCAGGACGCACGCATGCAGCGCGTGTGCAGCGTCCCGTGTCTACCGCGCGTCGCCGCGCACCAGCTGGCTACCACCGTCTGGCTGCGACGTCGCGGGGGCATGCTTCGTGGCCGGTGCCGCCGCTTGCCGGCGCCGCCCGATCGATGGGGCCTCCTCCGCCGGTGCGACGGTGGGGGTGGTGGCCGACGCGGTCGCCTTCGTCATCGGCTGCTGTTTGTCATTGTTGGGTGCTGCGGCCGAAGCGACGACGACGGGCGGCTGCTGCTGCTGCTTCCTCCGGGCGTGCTCCTTGGCCAGCTCCCGCGCGAACCGCTCCACCTTGTCGGCGTTGGTCTCGCCGGCCAGCTTCCGGCCCTGGAACAGCACCGACTCCACGCTCCTCTGCAGCAGCATCGCCTCCGCCATCCACACCGCCTGCTGCTTCGTCTCGCCACCGCACGCCCGAGGCGCCCGTCCGCCGCCGCCGCACCGCCCACCCCTGCCCTGCAGCCCATGGTGTTAGACTACTGTTAGCATTGACAGGCCAGCTAATTACTCCTACTTGAGAGAGTTGCATGCATTGAGAATGACTACCAGCATAGCATGTGTGTCCTTTTTACCTGGATGCGGATGTAATTGGTCGTCCTGCTATGTCCGAACGCCATGGCGACAGCTTGATCCACCTAAATGCAACGCCAGATGGGGATCACGCACCGTACGCTACGAAATTCAACGAAATTTAACCAAACGCACGGACGATCCAGAGGCGCTCATCAATCAATCATAATTCGTGCGCGGGTGCGTTCGTACGATGAAACCGCAGAGCGGCGTCACATGAGAATTGATTGCTCGCTGCCGTTCGCGATGAAGAGACGCCGGAACGGCCGCGGTTGCTAGCTTACGTACCATGTCGGAGACGCCCTCGGCGGCGATGCTGGCGACCTCGGGCTTCCTGCGGGTGCGGCCGCCTGCCTCCCCCGCGCCGGTGCCGATGGACATGACGAGGAGGTCGTCGATGGTTGCCGCGGCGGGGAACTCGCGCCGGTTGTTGAGGACGTGCGTGATGGCGGCCGCCGTGGGGTTCCCCAGCGCGACGCCGCCGCCGACGGCGCGGATCCGCGTGGCGCCGTCCACGGACGCCACCTCCACCACCGCTGCCCCGGCCGCGCACGTGGCGGCGCACACGTCCCGCAGACGGAAGTCGTGCGCGGGGGACTCGGCGGCGTCGGCGCGCGAGAAGAGGAACGGCGCCCGCGTCGCCAGGTCGTAGCACGGGACCAGCAAGGGCCGCACCGTGTCGCGGAGCGTCAGGTCGCCGAGCGCCCTGCCGAAGCCGGCGGCGGCGGCGGGGGAGGACGTGGGGCTACGGAGGCGCGCGAACACCAGGTGCCCCAGGCCCCCCGCGCCGTGGCGGCGGCGGCGCACGCGGCGGAGGAGGAACGCCAGCGCCTCGTCGGCGCTGCACATGGGCCGCCCGCGTGGCCCGCGCGCGAACAGCAGAGCCGCCAGGACGCCTCCCGCGCCCGACCCCGCGGCGACGTCGAAGAAGTCGGCGAGACGCGCGCCGGGGCTGCCGGCGCGCCGCCGAAGCGCGGCCTCCAGGCGCACCAGCGCCGCGCCCGCCAGGAGCCCGTCCGCCGCGCGCGCGCCGCCGTCGATGGAGAGGACGCACACCTTGCGGCCCGTGCTGGCGGCTGCCCGCGGGGCCCCGGCGGCGACGGCGGCGGTAGGGAAGAAACCGCCGGCCGGGACGTCGCAGCCGAGGAGGAACTTGGACTCCAGCAGGGAGAAGATCTCGTAGGTGAGCCTGCCCGCCGCGTCGACGTCGTGCTTGCCCTGCTCGCGGTCCGCCGCAGCGAGATCCGCCGCTTCTTCCATGGCTGCTCCGGTAGTCCGATCCGATCCACTTCACCCAGACCCAGGCCGGCCGCTCGCTGTGGCGAGCGCGCTCACTTCTTGGGCGCCAGAGGTGCGCGTTTTATAGCGGGAACACAACAAGGCGGGAGGGAGGAAGAGAAACGGCCGGTGCAGGTTAGCGGCCACGTCACCGCTCGCTTCCCGCGTATAGGGGAGTAGGTAACTGGCCTACTGGGCATGTATCGTCAATGCGTCTACGTATACTCATTGCTTTTTTCTAAGGACAACAAAAGCCTTTGCTTTCTCGCAAATGTTATTAGGACAACAATCTTTTTTTCTAGCGGGGCCTGAGCAACTCCGATCCTTGCATTGCTTCGTCACACTGTATGTATAAATGTGCACGTATTGGTGTCGCGTACGTACGTACATTGTGGGACGCCGTACTGGGATCGACGGGACGACGACGACACCTGTGCCGTTCCCGTTTGATCGATCAGATCAGTACGTGCAGGTGTACCGCCGTCTAGTGATCGAACGTGCGTAACTTCAGATGTGTGAGCGGACTGCACCTAACCGCGCGCGATGAGTCAATTTTTTCCATCAGAAATTCAATTCCATTTATTATATAAGGGCCTGTTTGGTTTCATAAGTCAGTTGACTTATTAAGTTAGATGACTGAAAACCAGTGACTTATAAGTTATGTCTGTTTAGTTGTAGATGACTTATAAGTTGGTGGTGTTTCTTAAAAGGTGTGGGCCCCACACGGAAAAGGGTGGCTTATAAGTTTTAAGCAGGGGTGAACCAACTTATTTCTTATAAGCAGGGGTGACTTATAAATTAGTGATGTTTGGCAAAATAAATCACTTATTTCATTTTTTTAACTTATAAATAGGTGACTTATTTAGAACGGAACAAGCCCTAAGCAATCACATAGGATTTTCTCCCGAGGGCTCGTTCGGTTACTGCGTTAGGAAGCAGGAATCAATCCGGTACTGAAAACTTATATAAATTAAAGTAACAATCCGGTTAGGAATTCGTACTGGGCCTCCGTCCCGATGGATTTGCTGTCTCTAGCTATCGAGTCTATCGATGAAAATATTTTTGGGGCCTGATGGGTATGCACAATACACAATTTCCGCAGGTACAGGTGAGGCTGTTTTTTTTTAAATAATAGTTAGTTTTCATCGTCAATTTAAAATTGACAACAATGAAGATGAACATCACCGTCTATTTTCACTGCCAGCCTACTGCAACGGAGGGTCGAGGTGAGGACGCCGACGTAGAGGCACGAGTTGGTGCCACTGGCACTGGATGCCCTTTGGTGTGGTGTTTTGCCCCATTCGCTTCTCAACTCCCTGGCTCTGTCTTCGTGAATTGTGATGGGACCGATGACAACTTAAATGGGTAAAGAGCGCGACAGGGATGCCCATGGTGTGCGCAGTGGTAACGAAGAATCCCATATTTCGCCACCGGCGTTTGAGCTTCGAGCAGTCAGCCTCAGCTGTCAGCAGGTGGCTTATTTGCAGCGGCGGACCCAGGAAATATTTTAATGGGGTTGAACAACACTAATGTTCGATCTTAAGTCTTAGCCCCCTACACTATAGAATTTTGCTTAAAAATTCATGGGGGCTCCACAGGGGTTACACTCTGCCCCCCCCCCCCACACACACACACCGCTGTGTCCGCCCCTGCTTATTTGAGATCATGGCGAAAGCTTGGATAGCGTTGTTTGTGGATGTTGCTTCCTCCTTGGAGTCATCATCCTCTTTGTACCTCTTCTCCTTACCCGGTTGTTGATTGTAGGTGAAAACCTTTCTATTTTTTGAGGGAAACAGGAGGGGGTGCCCTCCTAATGTGCTTTTATTGATTTTTTTTTAACTACAGAGTCTTGTGAAAACCTTTCTATCGTGGGATGGCAGCAATGTTAGCGCCTTTGGCGTTGTTACCTTCCTAAAGGCGTCACTAGGCAATTGTACGTAGTAATGTTGCTTGATTCTTGTCGCTTGGCTCTATTGCTACTCTTGATTTGTATTATGCTTTGTGTACATGATGTGTTGTTTTCCATGCCTCCTTGGCAGCTTCAGATAGCCTATCAGTGGTGCTGACTTGTCTTGTGCTCGAGGTTTTCACCAATAGCTCTCAGCACCGTGTCTTCTCTCACGTCCTGACCCGCTAGATGGTGTTAGAAGGTCCAAGGGAGGCTAGAGGTTTTGGCCAATGGAAATCGAAGGAGGACAACTCAGGTAACAAAGATGAAGTGGTTGCCGAAGATCTTTCCTGTTGAGGATTGATGTAAAGCATCGAGTTCTGTCAGGAGCCGTTTGGATCCCTTCATTTTGGAGAAATTGAAATCCATTTAATGAATTAGGTTATTTGGCTTGGAATTTGACATTTCATAACTTTTCCAAACTCACAAATAAGCCAATCTCAAATTCCTAGGGTGGGAGATGAAAATGGATTCTATAGATCACTATACTATAATTCTACTCTCCAACTTATAGCACTCTCTTCGACTCATTTCCCTACGATAGAAATGCAATATATAAGTATGTCCCTTGTATGCCTAACAATAAATATACAAATATATTCCATATACAACTATATTAGCTTAATTCATCTATGTCTAAATTGTAATTATTAGAATGAATTCAATTCGAAGGATCCAAACGGGCACTTATTGTATTCACTAGAGAAATACAATCGCTTTATGGAAACGACAATGAGGTTGGAATTATTCAGCAAGTTATGATTAGGTAGGAATAGGATTGAGCCTTGAGCGTCTTTGTTTCTCTGTTCTATGTTTTAGAGCCTGATTGGTTGAGCACCAATCTTTTGCCATGCCAATTTTAAAGCAAGCCAAAATGTGGGTATACCAATATTAGCGCAAGTCCAATATCTTGGCAAGGCAACCAATGTTAGTACTTGGTTTGCTACCAGCAACAGGGAAAAATATTGTCTTGCCAAAATTTTGGGAGGAATTTCTAATATTTTGTCACCAAACCAATTGCATGCCAAATGTTTTGAACTTGTCCATGTTTTGGCTTGGCAAAAATTGGCTTTCAACAATCAGGCCCTTATACCCGGGGGTGGATCGTAGTCTAATCTAATCTAAGTATTATAAGTGCGTTATAATCGGCTCTACTCATTCACTTCTGGAGGCCGGTGTTAATTTAAAAAACAATGCATCACACTCTTCTTCACTTGTGGCCATGAAGATTTGAAGAAAAAGGGACACATGAATCTCCACGGTTCCTCCAAAATCCAAACAATGTAAGTATGTTACATATAGTATATAAAAGAGATTTAATTTGTTTTAAATTACAGCTAATTTTATTAGTTTTTTAGATACAACGTACTTCTTATGCACCTATAGATAGATGCCAAGGCTAGATATATAATAAAAATCATATATTTAGAAAATAAAATGACTTATAATTTGAACCAATGAATGCAAAATCGAGGAGGAGGGGGATAACGGGGCCTAGTGAGCGTGCTAGCGGGCCGCGTGTGCAGCTCCCTGGAGAGAGTGGCATGGCCGTGTGCCGTACATGGCCCTTGAGCATGTCGTATGGAACTTGCTAGCGCCCGGACATCCGATCCGAGGCGTTAGCATCGGATGGTGCTCCTGAATCTAAGTCTGACGCACCATCCCGCTCCAGAGGCCGCGCGGGCCCCCGCATGCGTGGGACCACCCCGAGCCCACTCTGTTTCACACACCTGCATGCACGCAGCAGCACCACCACCACCACCACCAGTAAGCGCGTGCGGTGACCCACGGCGGCACACTAATAGCAGCAGCATGTGCTTCCCTCGTATCTACTTTTGAAACATCCAAATAAAATACTTGCAACATACGTGTGAAACAAATGAAACACTTGAAACATGTGCTTCAAACATGCGTGTATAGCCATAGCAACATGTGCAACACCATATCTACTTTTGAAACATCCAGATGCAAAACTTGTAACACACAAAAGAAGACAGATGAAACACTTGAAAAAACACCTGAAAAACACTTGAAACCGTAGCAAAACATATTCAACACCCAGATAAAACACTTGCAACATACGTGTGAAACATATGCAAGATCTAGATAAACACACTTGCAACATACCTCTAAAAAATAGATGAAACATTGGGAACAGACACTTGCAACATACGTGTCGGGTACCTTAGAACGGGGTACCCAAAGCAAACATCAAAACAAAGCTAGAAGGTAAGCCGTGGGCCCCTCACCTGCCACGACCGAGCCCTCCTCCACCTCGCCTCGAGCCTCGAGCAAGGGGTCTCGGAACGAACTCCGCCTCGCGCGAGGCTCCCCAGGGTAGGCATCGGCAGGGGGCGCCGAGCCTCGGCAGGGGACGCCGTCTCCGTCTCGCCCGAGGCTATCCAGGGAAGGCCTCGACAGAGGCCTCATTCTCCGTATCGCGCGAGGCCTCATTCTCCGTGTCGCTCGAGGCCGGCTCGTCCACGGTCTGTCGCCCCCCGTCTCGGCCGACCCTCCCAACAACTCATCATGTCTCATTAATGCTTCAACCACTCCCGCAATCTCGGTGGACGGTGGCTCAACGCCACTGGGATGGCCGACGCGACCCGAGGTCGCATGCCAGCCATATCGCCGCCGGGGACAAGCCATCGTGTCCTACCACCGTGTCCTACCACCGTATCCTACCATCGTGTCCACGACCAAAGACCATACCGACCGGGAAAGGGTACGACGGGATTACCGACCACTCGTGTCCAAACGCTGTACCCATGATCGGCCGCCCGCTCAAGGCCTCGGCACTATACACCTGTGCCTCGGCCGATCTTGGGGTTCGTGCTCGCCGAGACCCCCCATCGCAGATGCCAGCCTCAAGATCGACCAAGCCTCGGCGATCGCAAGACATCCGTCCACGTTGGCTTGCACGTTCACGCGCGCATCCACTCCGAGGCATTCCGGGGCTCCCACGATGCACAGGACTGATGGGATGACCACGCCGCCCAAAGACTCAAGGATGGACCACTCGACGGCCACGCCGCCATAGGAACAAAGCTACAGGTCCGGACACGCCGCCTCTGTTCACACGACGCCAGATAATCAGCTCATGTGGGATGACCATGCCGCCCAAAGACTCAAGGATGGACCACTCGACGGCCACGCCCGCCACAGAACAGAGCACAGGGCCTTGGACCGCCGCCTCTGCTCACACGACGCCAGTATAATCAGCTCATGTACCGCCCAAGTCCTCCTTCATGCTATAAAAGGAGAGGACCTGGGTTGTTTTAGGGGGACGGGGACACTGTAACACACACGCACACTCCCCGCCGCCAGAGAGCAACGTCTCAAGCGGCCCGCACGGCATCCGCCGAGACCTAGGACCAGCTCCTTCTCTCCTTTAGCTTGTAACCCCCTACTACGAGCACCTCGGTGCAAGGAATACAAGATTGATCTCTCGGTGGAAGTAGGGCCTCGATTGCTCGAACCAAGATAAACCTTGTGTCTCTTTGCATCACCATCCGGATCGGGAGCACGCAGAACAAATTCACTAGTTGGTTGAGGACCCCACGGTCCAAACACCAAACGATTAGCCATGGCGCGCCTGTAGGGGCGCTGCGTGTCGGTTTCGTCATCCCAGATGTTCCGGATGGCGGACCACGTCACGACCATTGCGTCTCGGCACCGTGGTTTGGTTCGGGAGCCTAGAGTTCATGTCTCTAGGGCATGAGTACGACTTGGTGCTCCTCCTCCTCGAGCCCCACCAACCAACGATGAAGTTACGCCCCGGCAGCCCAGGCGCGGGCGGCGTCCGGGCGGCCATTCTCGCCGCACTCGCCAAGCACGGCACGAACAAGGCCACCCCGACGCTACGCGAATCCGGGGCAACACGCCACCCCCGCCGATATCCTCGATCACCATCATTGGCACAGTGGTCCCTGGTCGGGGACCTGTAGCCCGAGCTTGGACAAAGGAAACTTGCCTGTGGCACGCGGCGATGCCCAGTCGTCAAGCTCCGCTCCACCACTCCCTGAAGAGCCGATTCTGGCGGGGCAGAATCTGGAGACGGCACCGTCCCCATACCCTTTTGGGTTGAGAAATGCCACCGCCTCGTACACCTATGCTTACTCTGTCGCTCACGAGCACCCCTCGGAACGCCGCCAGCGCTTCGCTCTCGACCTGAGCACCCACTCCGACTTCTCAGACGAGGACGAGGCATGGCCCGGGGTGGATTTTTCCAGACTCCACAACCCTGGGGCTTTGCGCTAGTTCTTGGCTGCGAGCAACTACTGCTTCGGATGTTTTCATGTCGGGGTCGGGATGCCAAGAGCGGGCGAAGAGGATGAGGGGGCAGGTAGCCGTTCCCCGCTCCACCCCGACGCGGGCGTCGCTACACCTCCACGCGCCGTCCTGCCAGCCACACGAAATGAGAATGTCGCTCTTGCGCGACCTCAGCGCCCAGACCTAGAACAGCTCCGCGAGATCCAGGCCAAGGTCGAGCAAGACCAACTCCTTCTGTAGCAGCTTCGAGACTCGAACAGGAACAGCGAGGTCGCGACGAAGGCGGGGGAGCCCGACGGAGGGCCCTCGACGTGCATCACCGCATCCATAACGACGAAGGGAGCGAGCAACCCCCGATCTTCAATCGCGCTAGCCAGAACGTCGCGGCTGCGGCGATGCTGGTTCGTGCAATGCCCGAGCCTTCTACCGCGGAGGGGCGGCGGGTCCGCGGCGAACTCCGAGACCTCCTAGAGACCGCCGCGGTTCAGCAAGCTAAGAGTTCTGCCTCCCGACGGCAGACTGGGGGCCTCGAACCTACCAGCGGCACCACCTCGACAGAGACGGGGAAGCCTCGGCTCGTCCCGAACCTCGCTTGAGCACCGATAGCTCACAGGTCCCCATGCTCCTTGACCGCCTCGACAATCGACACGACGGGCGGGGAGGAGACACGAGGTAGTCGGCCGACGACGACGCCACGACGGTGAGGGGCCCGCCCGAGGCTACCATGTGCACCGAGGTAGCCGCTTCTGACAGCCGAGGAAGACCGTAGCCCTTCTCCCGAGCCACGGCCCTCGAGTCTTCGGTGAGCTATCCGTGTCGCCTAGTTCCCTACTGCTTTCGGCAACCACCAACCTCGCGAAATACTGGCGGTGAGACCAACCCGAACTCGGCTTACCGACTCACCGCTGGCTCGCCAGATTAGGTGGCGCGGACGATGACCTCGCTCATCATCCGTAACCTCCTTTGCTCTTGTCGACTTCGGCATGAGCACTGCTCGAGCACCTCCCTCCCTCACAGATCCACGATTGGCCCAACTTGGTTAGGGTCTTCGTTGGGAATTTTCAGGGCACGTACGTACGTCCCGGAAACTCCTGGGACCTTAAGAATTGCCGCCAGAAACTAGGCGAGTCTCTCCGAGGTTTCATCCGGCGCTTCTCCAAGCAGTGCACCGAGCTGCCCAGCGTCGACGACTCGGAGATCGTCCAGGCTTTCCTCTCCGGCACCACTGCGGGACTGGTGTGGAGCTAGGTCGGAACGTACACGCATCGCCGCTGCGCGCTCCTCGACATCGCCACCAACTTTGCCTCGGGCGAGGAGGCCGTCGGTGCCATCTTCCCCGACAGCGACACCAAGGGAAACCGGAGGGACGAGGCCCCCGATGCCTCGGCCTCCCACCTCCCTAAGAGAAAGAAAAAGGGGCGCCTAGAGAAGCAGGAGGTCATGGGGGTTGATCTGGTCGGGGCCGTAGAACGCAAGAATCCCCGAGGCCCAAAGGCCCTAGGCCTTTCGACGACATGCTCAAGAAACCATGCCCTTATCACCAAGGCCCGGTCAAGCACGCCCTCGAGGATTGCACCATGCTGCGACGTTACTACGCTAGGCTCGGGCTCCCCGACGACGACGCCAAGCAGAAGGGCGTCGGCGACCGGGACGAGGACAAGGACGACGGGTTCCCCGAAGTACGCAATGCCTTCATGATCTTCGGCGGGCCCTCGGCATGCCTTACGGCGTGGCAGCGCAAGAGGGAACGCCGAGAAGTCTTCTCGGTCAAGGTAGCCACCCCAAGACCTTTGATCTGGTCTCAAGAGGCGATCACCTTTGATCGAGATGACCACCCGACCATGTTCGAATCCCGGCAAGATCTAATCGGGTTGTCGACCCGATCATCGGCAACACCGGACTTTCCAAGGTGTTGATGGACGGAGGCGTGGCCTCAACATCCTCACGCCAACACCTTGGAACTCTTGAGATCGACCGGTCGAGGCTCCGAGGCGATGTCGCACCTTCCACGGCATCGTGCTGGGAGGCGACGCGACCCTCAAGATCGACCTTCCCCTGTCGCCCGGCACCCCTCCAACTACCGCGAAGGAAGTCCTCACCTTCGAGGTAGTCGGATCTGGGAGCCTACCATGCCATTCAGGGTGGCCGTATACGCCAAGTTCATGGCAAGTGCCCAACTATACCTACCTCAAGCTCAAGATGCCAGCCCCGACGGTGTTATCACGATTGAGTCCACGTGACGAGCATGCATACGACTGCGACGTCGAATGCATTGAGTACGCCGAGGCTCTTGCAGAGGCCGAGACCCTCATCGCCCACCTCGACCAACTCAGTGGCGAGGTGCCTGACTCCAAGCGTCACGCGGGGGCGTTCGAGCCCGCTGAAACTATCAAACTCATCCCGATCGACCCTTCGCCGCCTTCGACAACCGAAAGCGCTGAGGATCAGCGCCACCCTCGACATCAAATAGGAAGCCGTGCTCATCGACTTTCTCCATGCGAACGCCGACATATTCGCGTGGAGTCCCTCGGACATGCCGGGCATACCAAGGGAGGTCGCCGAGCACGCCCTAGACATCCGGGCCGGATCTAGACCGGCGAGCAAACGTCGCTTATTTGCTTCGACGAAGAAAAGCGCAGGCCATTGGAGAGGAGGTGCAGAGACTCTTGGCGGCCGGGTTCATCAAGGAAGTGTCTCACCCAGTGGTTGGCTAACCCGTGTTAGTCAAAAGAAAAATGGGAAATGGAGGATGTGTAGACTACACCGGTCTAAACAAAGCCTGTCCAAAGGTCCCCTTTCCATTACCTCGAATCGATCAAATTGTTGATTCCATCTGCAGGTGCGAGACCCGCTCTTTCCTTGATGCGCACTCGTTACCATCGATCGGGATGAAAGAGTCCGACCACTCGCAACTTCTTTCATCACACCGCTCGGCATGTATCGCTACATGACGATGCCCTTCGGCCTCAGAAACGTAGGTACCACGTACCAACGGTGCATGACCCAGGTCTTTGGAGACAACATTGGGCGGACCATCGAGGCCTACGTAGATGACATCGTGGTCAAGACCAGAAAGGCCGAGGGTCTCGTCGACGACTTGAGGATAACCTTCAAATGCCTTAGGAGAAGGGCATCAAGCTCAACCCCGAGAAGTGTGTGTTCGGGGTTCCCGAGGCATGCTCTTGGGATTCATAGTCTCGAACGCGGCATTGAGGCCAACCCGGAGAAAGTCTCGCCATAACCAAAGATGGGACCAATCAGAGACCTCAAGGAGTGCAGAGGGTAATGGGATGCCTTATGCCCCGAGCCGCTTCATCTCGCGCCTCGGCGAAAAAGGTTTGCCCCTGTCTGCATCGACTCTTGAGAAAGTCCCGAGCGTTTCTCTTGGACCCCGAGGCCGAGGAAGCCCTCGATAGACTCAAGAGCACGCTCACCAATCCTCCCATCCCGATACCCCGGCCGTGGACGAGGTCCTCCTACTTCACGTCCGCCAAGAACGACCCAAGTGGTCAGCGCCGCCGTAGTGGTAGAGAGGCAGGAAGAGGGGCACACTCTGCCCACCCAACGACCTGTTTATTTCATCAGCGAGGTGCTCTCTGAGACCAAAGCACGCTACCCCCACATCCAGAAACTGGTCTACGCCGTGGTCCTGGCTCGGCGCAAACTGCGCCACTACTTCGAGTCGCACCCAGTGACCGTGGTATCATCCTTCCCCCTGGGCGAGATAGTCCATAACCGGGAGGCCTCGGGAAGGATAGCCAAGTGGGCTGTCGAGCTTATGGGGGAAACCTTGACCTTTGTGCCTCGAAAAGCGATCAAGTCTCAGGTCTTGGCCGATTTCGTGGCTGAATGGACAGATACCCAACTGCCACCCACTCAAATTCAGACGGAATACTGGACCTTGTACTTCGATGGATCCCTGATGAAGACCGGGGCGGGCGCGGGTCTGCTCTTCATTTCGCCCCTCGGAGTACACATGCGCTACATAGTGCGGCTCCACTTCGCCGCCTCCAACAACATGGCCGAATACGAGGCCCTCATCAACGGCTTACAAGTCGCCATCGAACTTTAGCACGACGCCGATGTCCGAGGCGACTCGCTGCTCATCATAGATCAAGTGATGAAGGAGTCAAACCGCCTCGACCCCAAAATGGAGGCTTACTACAAGTCGGTACGACGCCTAGAAGACAAGTTCGACGGTCTCGAGCTAAATCACGCCGCGGAAGTACAACGGCCACCGACGAGCCGGGCAAAGATGGCCTCAAAGACGGACCCTGGTCCCCCGAATGTCTTCGCCAGAGACCTCCACAAACCTTCCATTGGATACACCCTAAGAACAGAGGAGGGCCCACTGTGGAACCCGTGGCGGAGCTCGACGCCTCTATGCTGCCGAGACCCCTCGACAAGCCCGAGGTCATGGAAGTCAACGCCGAGCCTCCACGGACTGATCACGACGCGGATTGGCGAGTCCCGTTCCTCGATTGGCTCGATCGGGGAGCTTCGACGACAAAGCGAAGCACGGCGGCGGCTTGCGCGGCGAGCCAAGACCACGCCTCTACAACGGCGAATTGTACAGCGAAGTCCTCGGTGTCCTCCAACGGTGTATCAGCTCGGCGGGCCGAGCGAGCCGCTTTGGGATTTACACGCTGGCGCTCGCGGGCACCATGCGGCGCCTCGGACGCTTCAGAGGAACGCTTTCCACCAAGGGTTCTATTGGCCGACGGCGTCGCCGACGCTACCAAACTAGTACGCCTCTGCGAAGGATGCCAAGATTACGCCGCAGACACACATCTCCGCCCCGCCCCGCAAACCATCCCCATCACATGGCCGTCGCCGTGTGGGGGCTCGACATGGTCGGGCCTCGCAAAAAACCCCGGGGCTTCACCCATCTATTGGTATCAATCGACAAGTTCTCCAAATGGATCGAGGCTCGTCCGATCAATCGAATCAAACCGGCAGGTGGTGCTATTCTTCATCGACATCATCCATGTGTTTGGGGTCCCCAACACCATCATCACCGACAACGGACGCAGCTTTCACGGCAAAAGGTTCCGACGACTTTTGCATGCACGACCACCACATTCGTGTGGCCCGGTCAGCCATAGGACACCCAAGGACCAACGGCCAAGTAGAGCGTGCAACAACGGCATGATCCTACAAGGCCTCAAGCCAAGGATTCACAACCGATTGAAAAGGTTTGGCAAAAATGGCTCGCCGAGCTCCCGTCGGTCATCCGGAGCCCGAGGAACACTCCAAGCCGAGCCACGGATTCACGCCTTTCTTCCTAGTCTATGGGGCCGAGGCCATCCTCCCTACCGACTTGGAATATGGTTCCCGAGGCTGCAAGCTTATAACGAACAAAGTAACCGCACCACCCGAGAGGATGCCCTTGATCAACTGGAGGAAGCCCGAGACGTCGCGCTACTACACTCGGCCAAATACAGCAGAAACTGCGCGCTTATCAGCCCGACGACGTCAAGCCGAGACTTGAAGGTAGGCGACCTGGTGTTGAGGCTAGCACAGAGCAACAAGGGTCGCCACAAGTCTGATTTCGCCATGGGAAGGACCGCACATCGTCGCCAAGTGTCAAGCCCGGGACCTACAAGTCGCCAACGAGAAGGGCGAAGTCTTCACCAACGCTTGGAACATAGAACACTCACGCCGCTTTTATCCCTAAATTTCCAAGCATTGTATATGTCGTTTCTCGAAATACAATTAAAAAGCGTTCTTTAGTTGGTCTAATTTTTGAGAAACCCCGAGCCCATCGTGGGCCTCGCAACGCAAATAACATGGCAAGGGAACTTGGTTCGCCTCGGCAGAACCAAGTCTTCCTCGGGGGCTAGATAGGGGACCCTCCCAGGCGCCCCCTAGGTCCCCGGCAGCGCCATTCTCTAGTTGTTTTTCAAGAAAAATCTCACGCCAAGTCCCTAGCAGTGCTCGACTTAATTAGTTGTAAAACCCCTCGAGACCAAGGTCCTGCTTCCCAAGCGAGAGGCCGGTAGAGAGTCGCGAGACGGCCCACGCCCCAACACGGCACTCCCTCACTACCTCTCGCTCAAGGGACGGCTTAGGCCCCAAGGGGGTGTTTTGCAAACGAAACCGATCAGAGCGGCAGAGGGCGAGAGGCTCGAAAACATAAGAAAAAAACTAGGAAACACAAGTACTTCAAAAGTAAAGGCCTCGGACGGCCACAAGCGTCACGATACAAAAAATAACCCCTATTCTATTTTTACATAGCCCCCAGAGCCTAGATCAAGGCTCAGGGCCTTCAGCGTCGGCAGATGGTAGGGGAGGAACCACCTCCTCTTCGAAGAGCGTCGCCGCTGGCAGTGCTGTGGCCTTCCGCCGCCTCCATTAGCTTCGCCGCCGCCTGGCGCGTCGGCCTCCTCGTCATCATCAGCAGAACATAGCCATCACCGATGGCCGGAGGTCGACGCCAAGGTAGTGAGAGGAGATGACGGGCCAGCGCACCGCTTGACACCCGTGTGCAGTGCTCCTCGAGGCTGCTCGCAGATCTGGTTGCTTTCAAATAGCAATCAGCGACTTCCAAGGAGGAGCTGCTGATTGAACCCCTCGACCTCCAAGGCCTCAAGAAGGAAAGGGCAAGACGCTTCAGCGCCTCGTGCTCCCCGATCTCGGCCTCGAGCACCGTGCTCGTGACCATACTGAAGCCTCGGCGGCTCAAGGATCTCCGCCCGACTCGCACCGCTGGAAAACAGAATGAAGTCGAGCGAGAGAAAGGACAACCTAAGTTGGGAACGGAAGCCCACGGAGCTCACCCCGGCCTTCAGCTCAATGACGGTCTCGGCTACCGACAGCCTCGGCCTTCTCCTCAACCGGCTGGCCTCGAACCTAGAGGCCTCGGCGCTACTGGAGGCTTCACTTCCCAGCTCTGCGTCAGACAAGGAAGTCAGAAGCAAACATAAGAAAAAGGAAACAAAATAAGGGGACAGAACTCACCCTTGACCGCCCCCTTCAAAACCACAGCCTCAATCATGAGGCCTCAACCGCAGCAAGGGCCTCGCTCAGAGCGCCTTTGGTAAGCAGTGCGCACTCTCCTCTCGCCTCAGCTTCCCGGCAAGGGCCTCGCCTAAGGCCATCGCCTCTTGCCCGGGACCTAAAGGCATCCGATCACGGCCACATGAGTAAGCTCCTCCTCCGCCTCCTTGACCAGCAGGCCGCCAAGGGGAAGCTGCGCCGATCATGGCCGCCTCGACCTTGGCGTCGGCACAGCAAAGGCGGAGGTCCTCCACCTCGGCGGCGTCTGAAAGCGATGAAGCTCGTTAGCATTGGCAAGAAGGCCCTTCGCCGGTGAAGCTGGTCCTAGACGCCCTCTCTCCGCTGGAAGGAACACCGACTTCCCAAGCGACCGGGTCTCGAGCTCCTCGGGAAGCAGCGAGCAAGGGTCATTGGTCGCAACAAAGTCGGGAAGGTAAACGCCGCATGAGAAAGAAAAGCACGAACTCGGGCGACTCGGGTAGTTCGTCGGCCACCACAGAGATAGCGCCGTCTTCAGAAGCGACCGCTCCGCCACCTGGCGACATCGCTTTCGAAGGTGTTCAATACCACCCTCACCAGTATGGAGCAATCCATTCTAGCTCGGTGGAGTCGGGCCACCGGGCGGAGGAGCCCACCGTCGACAAGCGATCGGAGCATCTCTCGGTGACGTCCGACGGATCCTGTGGGTCCGCCGACGACAACGATATCACCGGCCATGGTGCTACTGGGGATCAAAGTGCGGTGAGTCTTTTCTCTCCTCCCATGCTCTCACCTTTTTCTCGCTTCCTCCCTAGGCTCGCTCTTCCTCCTCTCCTTCTCGGCACTCATTTGCTCTAGCGACGGCTCGTGGGCGGTACGATGCTGCAGCAAGGTAAGATGAGGAGGGCAAAACTCCCCGGTATTTATGCGGGGAGGAGGCAAAACGAAAGGCGATGAAATCGGGAGATTTCCCCCAATCTGGCTGTGATTAACCACGAGCCGATTTCACCGCCCACGCTACCCACGCCTCCCGAGATTAAATGCGAGGATGGTTACGCCCCATCCACCACGCCACGCCGCCACTACGGCAAGAAGGTACCATTTCGACTCCCAATAAAACTGCCTCAAAAGGCGCGCCACTCATGGCCGAGCCAATAGGGAAAATATTTCCCGCGGCCTGTTCCTTTCATAGGAAGGAACTGGCTCGAGCCTATTACGATCCGGGGTTCAAGGTCTGGACCCCAAAAGGGTTTCGACAAATGCACCGGGATAACAGAGTCGGCGCATCGTGGGCGAGCCTATTCGGGCCGAGACCCAAGCGAGCTAAACGCTTGGGACGCCCAAAGTCGTGTCCGAGACCGGCAGTGAGTATCCGAATGGGATCCCACCGTAGGGAGGCACCGAGCCACCGAGGCCCAACGAACGGCAGCCTCGGCACCCACTAGAGAAATCCTCTGGTACTCTTGGAGTGTGTCTCGGACCGCTAGCCGTCCCCTAGCGAACGGGGGTTCGGGCCTCCACTCGGACTACCCGATACATGACTCACCGGAAGTGCCACCGCCGTGCCCATCGAGGGTAGCGAGGCACATTCCACCCTCCTTCCGAGCGAAAAGGAAGCGCGAGGGTCGCGATAAAAAGTCGGGGAACCCCTGACGGCCTTCTCGCCCTATGCAGAGGCTAGGGGGCTCCTCCTGCAAATATGCCGAGACCCCACGACCCGGGCTCGCGCCCAAAGGGCCTCGGCAAACAAACCCTCACACGCGAGGGGCGTATAAAAAGTCAGGGGAACTCCCGACGGCCCTCTCTCGCTGCAAGGCAGAGGCTAGGGGCTCTTTCTGCGACCTTGCCGAGACCAGAATGGGCTCGGCAAACAAACCTCACACGCCGAGGGGCGATAAAAGTCAGGGAACTCCCAACAGCCCTCTCGCTCTACGCAGAGGCTAGGGGCTCTTCCTGCGATCTTGCCGAGACCAGAATGGGCTCGGCAAATGAACCCTCCGTCCGAACGAAAAGGATATGTGAGGGGCGAATGAAAAAGTTAGGAGACCCCCGACCGCCCCTCTTGCTCCAAAGTGAGGCTCTGGGGCTCCTCTTGCACCCAAAAACCAAGACAAAAACACGATAAAGGGCACCGAGCCCGTTACGGTCCAGGGTTCAAGGTTGGGCCTCCAAGAGGTTTCGACGGCCGCCCGAGTGGCAACAGAGAGTCGAGGGCGACTTGGGCGAGCTGCGAATGGCCCCAGCCCGAACGAAAGCGAGCCGCTCGGGCGCCCTAAGTCGTGGTCCGAGACCGACAGAGGAAAGTATCCGAATGGGATCCCACCGTAGGGAGGCACGAGCCACCGAGGCCCAAATGAACGCCCCTCGGCACCCACTAGAGAAATCCTTCGGTACTTTTGAGTGCGTCTCGACCGCTAGCCGTCCCCTAGCAAGCGGGGCTCGGGCCTCCACGGACTACCCGATAATGACAACACCGAAAGTGTCCACGCCGCGCCCATCGAGGGTAGCGTGGCACATTCCACCCTCCTTCCGAGCGAAAGGAAGCGTGAGGATGATACCCAACGCCGGGGACCTCGACAAACCTCTCGCCCATGCGGAGGCTAGAGGGCCTCTTTTTGCAACCTCGCCGAGACCCTCAAGCAACCCGAACTTGCGCTTATGGGCTCGGCAAATGCAATAAGAACTGATCACTCAAACAGCAGAGAAAGCCCCGGAGGTGTAACTTCACTCCTCCAGGGCTCGAAAACACCCGGTGGAGTGGCCGCACACCACCGGAACCTCAGAAAACAAACCAATTCCTACGGAGCAGGCATAAACCCAGCCTCGACGAATCCTCAGGGAAAGTGCATGCACTCACCCCGAGGCTCGGGGGCTACTGTCGGGTACCTTAGAACGGGGTACCCCAAGCAAACATCAAAACAAAGCTAGAAGGTAAGCCGTGGGCCCCTCACCTGCCACGACCGAGCCCTCCTCCACCTCGCCTCGAGCCTCGAGCAGGAGGTCTCGGAACGAACTCCGCCTCGCGCGAGGCTCCCCAGGGTAGGCCTCGGCAGGGGGCGCCGAGCCTCAGCAGGGGACGCCGTCTCCGTCTTGCCCGAGGCTATCCAGGGAAGGCCTCGGCAGAGGCCTCATTCTCCGTATCGCGTGAGGCCTCATTCTCCGTGTCGCTCGAGGCCGGCTCGTCCACGGTCCGTCGCCCCCCGTCTCGGCCGACCCTCCCAACAACTCGTCATGTCTCATTAATGCTTCAACCACTCCCGCAATCTCAGCCGGACGGTGGCTCAACGCCACAGGATGGCCGACGCGACCCGAGGTCGCATCAGCGCCATACCGACCGGGACAGGCCACTATGTCCTACCACTGTGTCCTACCATTGTATCCTACCACTGTGTCCACGACCAGCCATACCGACTGGGAAAGGGTACGACGGGGATTACCGACCACTGTGTCCAAACGCTGTACCCATGATCGGCCGCCCGCTCAAGGCCTCGGCACTGTACACCGAGACCTCGGCGATCTTGGGGTTCATGCCTGCCGAGACCCCCCCATCGTAGTGCCAACCTCGGCATCGACCAAGCCTCGGCATCGCGCACAGTCCGTCCACAGTGGCTTGCACGTTCGCCGCCGCATCCACTCCGAGGCATTCCCGGGGCTCCCACGACACACAGGACCTGATGGGATGACCACGCCGCCCTAGTACTCCAAGGATGGACCACTCCGACGGCCACGCCGCCACAGGAACAGGCTACAGGGCCCGGACACGCCGCCTCTGTTCACACGACGCCGTATAATCAGCTCATGTGGGATGACCACGCCGCCCCAGTACTCCAAGGATGGACCACTCCGACGGCCACGCCGCCACAGAACAGCACAGGTCTTGACACGCCGCCTCTGTTCACACGACGCCGTATAATCAGCTCATGTATCGCCCAAGTCCTCCCTTCATGCTATAAAAGGAGAGGACCTGGGTTGTTTTAGGGGGGACGGGGGACACCTGGTAACACACGCACACTCCTGCCGCCAGAGAGCAACGTCTCAAGCGGCCCGCACGGTACCCTACCGAGACCTAGGACCAGCTCCTTCTCTCCTTTAGCTTGTAACCCCCTACTACGAGCACCTCGGTACAAGGAATACAAGATCGATCTCTCAGACTGGAAGTAGGGCCTCGATTGCCTGAACCAGTATAAACCTTGTGTCTCTTTGCATCACCATCCGGATCGGGAGCACGCAGAACAAATTCACTAGTTGGTTGAGGACCCCCTGGTCCGAAACACCGACAATACGTGTACAAACCATTGCAACAAATGCAACATTCCAATCTACTTTTGCAATATCCATATGAAACACTTGCAACATACTTATGAAATATTTGAAATGTACGCTTGCAACATGCGCTTTCAGCGCAACACCTCTTTGCTGCTTGGGAGAAATACGGAGGGGCATGTGAAGTTGATCGGTCTAGAGCTCGTCGGTGGCGTGGGGTGACCGGCCAAGGGGCACGATAGCCGTTGAGCGCGGTGGGCGGAACAGAGCTGCCCTCCGTTTCTTCAAGCCCAGCGATGGAGCTTTGCTGTTCTTGGGCGAAATGACCAAGGGACACCACATACCTTGGAGCGGATCGGGGGGTAGCTGCAGGAAAGTGGCCAAAGGCGCGATGGGGCGGCGGCCGGAGTGGAGGCGCCCTTCGTTTCTTCAAGCCCGGTGATGGAGCTTCGCGTTGTTGGCAAACCAGCCCGGGGACATTGCAGCTTTGATGCGAACACGGCAGGGCAGTGTGTGGACCGCCGGAGGAGGCGCAATGGGGCGACGGCTGGCCTGGCGGCCCAGTGGAGGAACCCCACGGTTTGGGGCTCATGGAGGCGCTCTCGCGGTGAGCACGATTTTACGGCGCTGCGGTGGAGAGCCTTCTGAACAGTGGAGCGACAGGATAAGGTTTGAGACGAGTGGAGATACGTTAGTTGGGCTGTTGGGCTGGTGCCGGCGTGCGACGGCCCGCGAATGCAACGTCCGGATGATCGAACGTCCTCGCGCGCAGCGTTACCGATGTTGTATGGAAGGCTCGTGTCGGTCGGATCGGGATGACCGAGGCGCTGCGCAGCGCCTGCATGCGGCAGATGGCACGTGCATGCGCAAGCGGCGACGCGCGCACAATTAGGGCGCTCTCGATCCATCCATCCATCAGGGCCACGTACACACGTACGTACGTACGGATAGCCGAGCGCGTATGCATGCAATGCAACGCACCCGGTCCATGGATCATCGGCAGGCGTGCATCGCCCGATCTGCCGGTCGCGCAGCAGGAGCTGGTTAATGCAAGCACGACGGTCCCACACGTACCTCTGGTCGCGTCCGGTCCGTCGTCCTCTCTCCGTCTCTCGCTTGGATTTGGGTATCCCATACATGACGATGAATATGATGATGATGATGATCTCAACTGATCCACCACCACAACCACTTATTGTTGTACATAGGATTCCGTTCCGTCCAGCAGGTCCAGGTCCATGCGTGCCCACGTGCCATGTAGGAGTACCACGTAGCACGTCCAGGTCCATGCATGCAGTATAGGTAGCCACTGTTAAGCTACGGTACGGCCGGTTGTTTTGTTGCTCCATCCATCCATCAGGCCAGAAGAATATATTTTCAAGATTTTTTATCAGCTCGATGTAGTGTTTTTAAAAATTAATAAAATCTTACTTTTAAAAAAATCCATCCATTCATCGGGACCAGAAGGGAACGAAGGAAAATTAGCTAGGCTAGGCAGCACAAGATACAACGCGACTGGAATACGCCTGGGCCGGTGGCGGCACCGTGTATCCTAAAGCCTTATGGGCCTTTTTAATCAAAAGTCGGCCTGCTACGTTGGTAGTGAAAAACACTCCAGCCAGCAACCTTTCTTAGCAAAGTCATTCCGATGGACTGGGCCTGTACGTGCAGGTGGTGCATGATGGCCCATTCTGATGTTGCTTCTTCATTTTGTTTTGGAAAAAGTTACCTTCCTCAATTTCCTGCGAAAATCTGTTTTTCCTCCCTGTTTTTCCTCCCTGAACTCTGAAACCTGGTAAACCACCTCCCTAAACTTTTAAAACCGTTTGTTTTACCTCCCTGACCAGTTATAAGCGGTTTTCAAAGACGGTTTTTTCTTTTTCTTTTTTATTTATTTCGATTGTATCTTTGAAAAATCATATTAAATCACAGAAAAATCATTAAATGGAAAATCCAATTTTGTTGGACTCCATATGAGTATATCTACACATTGAACATACAATATGGTATGCTTTAGTATAATTTTTTTGCTGTAGCTTTAGATCTATGCTTTTCTATAATTAATTCATAGCTGTAGTTTATATGGTCCAATTATGATGAAATTTTTATGCTGAGCTAATTATTGTATGGTTGAACTGTAGTAAAAAATTCATACTCATTGGATCATGTATAACTTAGTTATAGATTAAAAAGTATTTATAGATCTATAACTAAATTATACATTATCCAATAAGTATGAAATTTTTACTATAGTTGAAGCATACAATAATTATCCCACCATAAAAAAAATTCACCACAATTGAACCATAGAAACTACAACTATGAATTAATTATAGAAAAACATAGATCTAAAGCTACAGCAAAAAATTTGCACTATAGCATACTATATTATATGTTCACTGTGGAGATCTACTCATGTGGAGTCCAACACAATTGAATTTTTCGTTTTATGATTTTTTTGTGATTTACTATGATTTTCAAAGATTCAGCCAAAATAAATAAAAAAAGATAAAACCGCCTTTGAAAACCGCTTATAACCGGCCAGGGAGGTAAAACGACCGTTTTTAAAGTTCAGGGAGGTAGTTTACCCAGTTTTAGAGTTCATGGACGAAAAGCAGACTTTCGCAAACGTTGAGGGAGAAAATGTGAACTTTTTCCTTTTGTTTTCCTATACATATGCTAATAATATACAGCACAAAGAGGAACAAGTAACATCTCTACAAAAAGGTGACATATAAAATAAAAAATACCAAATATGAGAATACCCAATATATACACGAAAAATTATGGATCTTTCAAAATTCTAGACGAATAATTGGAAACGACATTCGAGCATCGAAAATGTAATACTACAACAACTGAAATGTACTATATACGAACAATTGAAATGTAGTATCAAAAACAATTCACAGTAGTATCTTGTACCGGACCAACTAAATGTATTGTCTAAAAACTGAAATGTATACTAACTAAGCAATCAAACTGACATGTGTATACTAACTGAGCAATCCAATGTTCCGTCAGACCTAGAAGAATGCACCATCAGGAAACATTAGACGTACAATTGGAACAATTGAAATAGTTCTTTCAACTGAAACGGTGGAGCATAGCTCCCCAGGGAATAATTGAAAATTGTCAAAACATCTTAAACATGTTGTAGGAGAGATTATATACCATCATAATGAAAGCATTAAGTTTTGTTTTGGTGTTGAGTGACAACGAGTGGACTAATACTTTCATTGAGTTATGATTTAGCTATTTAGCTCAGGCGTCCAACACTTCTTTGTTAGTTTCTCATTTCTAAGTTCTAACCCATAACTTATGACGTAATCACGTTTAGCTGCTGGCTGCGGCATTTGAAACATAGAGACTCGCAATTGCTTCTACGTGACTCCGTATCTCCGTTCGCCCATCAGCCATGCCATTGTGATCTCATTTCGTAATTGTGCCGCTGCGCCATACGCAACATTCCTACCCGATGAACACGAGGGCCCCAATTTACATTTCGCTCTCGGGCCCCAAATTCATAGAGATAGCCCTGCGACAGAGGTTGCAAGTGAAATTAGTTGCTTGGCAGAGCTGTAGGCATGTCAAGTGCATTTACATGTCTCGAATTTTATTCATATTTTAGATTAAATAAAAATATTTAAGACACCGTAATTTAATCTATATAAACTACAGATCAAGCATAGATCTCGGAGCTAGAGCTATACCAAACCCTAAGTCTCTACAACATAAAACATTGATCATTGATCAAACAATCTCTGATACAAGGAATACCTATTGCTAGCTCATGTCCTACTCTTTTGGTTGCAAGAAAAGATCCCATATGTATTGTATTATGTGTTTCTGTTCCAATAAATCAATTCTAATTTCCAACTGTCCTAACAATTCACTTTCTAGCTCCATCCGTGAAGAGGAAGAAATTGTTCCAACAAAAATCTCTCTTTGAATCATTCATCCAGCGATCTCTCAGTTTGAAAACCCCATTTGAATTAAGAGAGAAAAGTTCAGATATCCTGAGAAGAAGAGGTTCAGAGACCTGAGGTCGTGGCAACATAAGCCATACATGTAATAGTTTTTCATTTGCTCCCTCCATTCCAAGTTGCAATTTGTTGTCTTTTCTAAATATATAGCTTTTCATGTATCTAGACGTAGTTTATCAAGGTATTTACAATTTGAAATGAAGGGAGTAGATAGCATCTTTATGCAGGAGGGAATCTGCATATACATTTTTCTAGACTCAGAAGCATGTCTAGCATGCAGCAGGCATCACGAATCAGGTAGGAGAGCTGCCGAATATAATAAAAAGTAGATGAAGTCAAGATTAGACGAAAATAAACAGAAACAACTTCAATCGGTTGGATTGGGACATCAACATGCACCAGAACCCCAACTCAAAGAAGAAGAAGAAAACAACTTGGCTGCTAGGATTGGGAATCGACCTGAGACACAACTCAGCACAGACACACGCTTTACCTCCACCCAACCACCACGAACTGGTCAATACACTGCTGAAAGGTCCTCATGACTAGAGAGAGGTGAATAGCCTATAAAAATCTCTACAACAACACTACGCAAAGCGGTTAGACAAACATGAGGCGAAACGAATGTTGCGCTAGCCTACTAAGAATGCAAGCCACCTACCACAATTCTACTTGCTATTGTCTATAAGCACTCAAAGGCTATGTTACTATACTAAATTAGTGAGCTCTCAAAGATTAACTAAAGAGCCTCACTAACTACTAGACACGACTCTTGCTTGCTCTCAAAACTAGCTACACTAAAGGGCCAAGTTACACTAAGAAATGTAAATACGCGGAAATTTTCTTGGGTTTGTCTTTCCATTGAATACTGGAATGCGCGGTTTGTAGCCCAGGGCCACGGGTGCAACTGGAGCTCTTTTGACAAGGGCGAGGTAGAATCGTACGCTTCTTCATCTTCGTCTAGCAGAATGGCATCTGGTATTATTTTGTTTCCGCCTCCCCGCCCGGCGCCTACGCCTGCCACCGCTCCGTGCAGGCCCTAGATCTCACGTACCAGCCTTTCTCTTTCAATCTCCACTTGCCTGATTGCTCGCTGCGTTTGTTCTGCCCTGTTTCAAGCTGTTGCCTGCCTCAGCAACTGCTCCTTCTCGTGCTGCAGCCTGAGGATGTCCTATTGATACTGGTCTAACTTTTTCAGATCTTTTCCTGTTCGGTGATTTCGCCGTCTTCGTCTTCTTCTGGTACTTCGTTCCGTCTTGATCAAGCTGGACTTCCTGAGCGACTCCTTCGGACGTCTCCTCTCGACCGAGAGGAGGCACCGTGCTGTCACCCACCGCTTGGGGAGCTGGTGGTTTCGTCGTTGCCATGCCATCTCGCATGGTTGTCTCTGCAGCTGCGAAAGCTACCGCCTTGGATGCTTCCGCCCTATCCGCCGTGGCTTTGGCGCTTTATTCTTTGGTGGCATGATAAGCTTGAGTGACAACCATGGTGGGTGCCAATGTTGTTGAAGGCCCAAGCCTTCGAACACTCGGTCGTCGTGCGAGCGATTTTTGGAATGAGACAAAAGGAAAGACACAAGCGAACAAGATGGATAATTTTATTGACCTTGTTCCTCTCCCTTTACACTCCCCCAACGGGGGATATTTATACACGCCCGTAAGCTTTTCGTAGGACAAAAATGCCCTTATAGCTACTACATAATCATGGAATATTCCCCGCCGCCATGGGCTCGTCCGCCATTCGGAGTTCCCTGCCTTGGGTAGCGTCGGCCCAAGAAAGCCAACTAGCCCCGCCTTATGTCGCCTCAACGACCGACCAAGTGGGCCCCTGGCGGACAGAAGCTGTCGGCCACGCAAGGACGGCTGACCCCTCCAATGGCGAAACCTACAAAAATGATTAGATGAACCATTAACGACTATTCGCCTGAGTGAATAGTTCAAGTCGACTCCACGCCCTGGCCGTCTTTGGCTCTCAACCTTGTGGTCTTTGGTTCTCGCTTGTAGAGCGTAAAGAGTTGAGCTAGGTGCGAGGCTCAGGCGGACCTTTACCGCTGGACCCGCCCTTTCGCTTCTTCCGACGAAAGGGGAACTAGAGCGGGACTATCATGAAATGGGGGCGGCTGGAGCCTCTCTCCTTTCACTTTGGCGAGATGAGATCCCGCAACATGTGCTCTCTTTCTCACAGCTGCGTCAACGAGCCAAGACCGTTCCTTGCCCTTGACGTCTGTTGTGGAACCGTCTGCGAGACGCTATTCGCATTGGCAAGAGATGGGCGGCCCCAACAACACAAAGTTTGGAGCTGTGTCCAGCGTGGACACAGCTTGCTCGGCAGCCGACGTGTTGTGCGTGATCTGGTAGTGTCTTGGCAAGGATTCTTGGTTTAGGAATCTTGAGATTACGCGAGAGATTATGGGGATTACTGAGGTTTAGGAGAGATTATTTGGATTACGGGGTCTAGGAGGAATCTTGGTCTAGGAGGAGTCTTACATGTAAGATCACGAATGACGGAGGGTTCATATAGCACGACGTCTAGATCGAACCGTTATTATAGAAGAGAAGAGCCCTAAAAAACTTGCTCTATAATAGTGTGATGAGATGAGATGATGACGATTATTATTAGTTTTTTTAGAGAAGTTTTTTATATTATAAGATTGTTGCGTGCAAAAGAAAAAAGGCAACGTCTCCGATTATAGAAAAAATAAATTTGTATGCAGTTTTATGGGCCTTAATAAAAAAATAGGCCCAAGTTTGTTAAGAGACTTGAGCTCACAGCCTTTCTGAGCAAGTCAGATTTTAGTGGACTGGGCCATTACATATGTTGCAAGTAGTAGCCCATTTTGTTTTTGTCCCTTATATTTCTTATGCTAAATATGCACAGAGGTATATTAAGAACATTCTCTGTTTTATTTCAAAAAAAGAGAACATTCTCTGTAAAAAAAAGGTAACATACAAAGTTTAAAATCTTCAATACGAGAAAGCGAGAGTACCCATAAAAAAAAGCGAGAGTACACATGAAATGGGAGCTGCAAAGATCTATACAAAAATAATTGCAATATAATTTCTAAATAACTGAAATCTAAGCAATTGAAATGTACTTTAAGACAATCAAATATACTTGAGCTCATGTTGGATACATCAGGAAGAGATGAAGTGAACTTGTCTTCATTTAAAGTCTATCAAGAAGTACAGAATATGTGTTGATCTCACATCACATTATTAGCAAACAAGTGACGATTCATATTAGATATGTAGTTTGTAGACAAAATATATCCTTGAATGATTGCTCAAATACTACAGGAAGACATGGATCTACTTATGTCTAGAGCCATTGAGATAAAGAAAAGACAAGAAGTTAAAGCAAAATGTACATTAATCATTAAAAATTGAATATAACAGTTCTTGGAGCAACTAGGAAGCCAAGTTCGCTCCAGAATGAACCAATATTGCTCCATAAGCAAAGGCAGGGCAGTCACGCAATACATAGAAATAATAACTATCTTTTTCTCAATCACGCAAAAGATTTGCGCATTTTTGTATTAAGTAGAAGAATAGTTTGTTACATCTCGGGTGGTTTACAAGATTAACACTGAGCGCACCCACCCTGCTCAGCTTCTTCTCTAACCTATTACTCGCTGAATTAAACAACCTAGGTGCTTCGCACCGGCCTGGACCCATAGCTCTGCCTGAAGTTTGATGGTTGCCTTGATCGCCGGAATCTGTGTGGCTGCTCCGCGGAAACAACGCGCATTACGTTCTTTCTAGATTTCCCAAGCGATTAGCGCGAACATGGAGTCTGCGCCTCTTGCAAATGACGCTGGCCAAAGAGCTCTCCAGGTCAGCCACCAGTCGACAATGGCGTCGGCTGGTTGCTCGGTCAGAGTTGCCCCAAGCGCCGTGGCTGCCTCGAACCACAACTGCCTGGCGAAGGAACATTCGACGATGATGTGATCAATGGTTTCCGGTTCCTGATCGCACAGGAAGCAGGTGTCGTGTGCATCGAGCCCATGCTTCCATCGTCTGTCCGCTGTCCATTGTCGGCGGCGAACCGCCAGCCAGAGAAACAGCTTGACCTTGAGCGGAGCCCACACCTCCCAAATCCTGACGCAGCCCGGAATGGGGTGAGAACCGAGATGTAATGCCTGATAAGCCGATCGGACCGAGAAGCTTCCGTCAGACTCCCATCGCCAGACGAGGCGGTCCGGTGCGTCCGTGAGGACGATGTCCTCAATCGCGTGCCAGACCTGCAAGTATTCCGCGGCTGCTGGGGCAGTTACTCCGCCGGATATGGTGCGCACCCAATGCCTGTCCGTGAGTGCTTCCGCCACCGTTAGCCTACAGGTGACTCGTTTGGGGACAAAGTGCATCAAGGTGGGCGCCATTGCTCTGATTGACACCCCATGAACCCAGCTGTCTTGCCAGAACAGAGTATTCTGGCCATTGTCGATGATTGTGTAAGTTGATGCTTGGAAGAAGGACCACGCTTCATTAGATTGCTGCAGTGGCAGCGATGTCCAAGCTCTATCAGCGTTAGTCTTCTGAAGCCACAGCCACTTTGCTTCGAATGCCGTTGCCTGGAGTTTCAGGTCTGTGATTCCCAGCCCCCCGAGCTTTTTTGGCCGTGTGCACGTCTTCTAGGCCACCATGCATTTCCCCCTGACATTGCCGTTACTTCCAGTCCATAGGAATCGTCTACAGATTGAGTCGATCTCTGCCCGTGCCCATGGAGGCAGACCATCAGCTATCATGCAGTAGACGGGGATTGCGGTCAGCACCGATTTTACCCATATCAACCTCCCACTTCTGGCCATGAGGGGGCCGTGGCATGCAGGCAGTCTCCGCGCGACGGCGTCCACTGTCTTCCGGACGTGTTCTTTGGGCAACTTGGTTGTGCTTAGGGGCAGCCCGAGATAGCGGATGGGGAAAGGCGTCACTTGGCAGCCAAGCACCTGTCGGACTTGTTCGATGGCGTCCTCTGCCCCATGTATGTTGGTAATCGAGCATTTGGCCAAGTTGGTCTTTAGCCCTGAGGTGTCCGCAAAGATTTGCAGAATCCCCTTGATGGCCAGTGCCTCGTTGGCGTCCGGGTGCGCGAACAGTATGACATCATCGGCATAGATGCTGCATTGGAACTTGATTCCATCCGTGCTCATACTGCGCAGTACCCCCCTGCTCTCTCGCCGTTCTGAACAATCTTTCGAGCACTTCCATGGCTATGATGAATAGCAATGGCGATAGTGAGTCACCTTGCCGCAACCCCCGTCGATGTCTGATCGGCTTCCCTGGCTGACCGTTTAGCAGGATGTTGGAGGTTGCCGACGAAAGTAGAGTGGTTATCCAACGCCTCCAGCACGGGCCAAACCCCATCGCCTGGAGCACAGCAAGCATAAATGGCCACTCGACAGTGTCGAAGGCCTTTGCCACATCCAGTTTGAGAAGGATCTTGGGTATCTTTTTCTTGCGCAGTAGCACTGCCGCCCTCTGCATGTACTTGAAATTGTCGTGTATGGACCTTCCTCGGATGAAGGCATTTTGATTGGGTGAGATCGGGTCGTTCATCCTGGGCGCTAGCCTAAGAGCAAGAATCTTGGACACCAATTTTGCCAAGCTGTGTATCATTGTTATCGGCCTGAATTGGGACGGCTCGTTGGCGTCCGCTATCTTCGGCAGTAGGACGATCAGAGCACCGTTCAGCCTGCCAAATGCCCTGGCATCTCCAAACAGCGCCGCATTGATCCCAGCGACTACCTGGTCCTTGATTACGTGCCACGCAGACTTGTAGAACGCTCCCGTGAAACCGTCAGGGCCGGGTGCTCTGTCAGGAGGCAACGCCTGAATCGCAGCCCAGGTTTCCTCTTTAGTCAGTGGCTGCTCCAAGTGCGATAGGTCAGCCTACGAGATACTGAGCTGCTCAAAGTCGACTACCCCGTCCAGACTGTCTCTGACACCGAACACCGCCATCAAGTGGTCGTGTACTGCGCTGGCCATGGTGTCGTGGTCCGATGTGAAGGTGTCACCTACCTTCAACCTGGTAACGATGTTCCGCCTTCTTCTACCTCTTGCCAACAAGTGAAAATATTTGGTATTTGCATCTCCGTCTGATAAATAACGTACTCTGGCCCTCTGCCTTGCTATCGTTCAGTCCAGTGAGGATAAGCCGAGGCATTTGTGTTTGAGCTTGGCACGCAGCTCCGTCTCTGAATCTGACAGTGCTCTCTCTTCAGAGATCTGATCGAGTTTCAGTATGATCGCTCTGGCCATCAGCAGCTGCTCGCGCACCAACCCAATCCTGCGCGTGGCCCAGCTTCGCAGTTCCTTGGCCAGCTCCTTGAACATGATGTCCAACCTTACGATCGGATCATGCACCGAGTCAGGACAGCTCCAGCCCCGTTTTAGTGCATCTTGGTAATCTGGGAAGGTGGGCCAGAAAATCTCGAAGTGGAATCTTGGCTTCGTGTAGGCTGTCAGGCTTGTTTGGAGCAGCAGCGGGCAATGATCAGAGGCATCTGATGCGAGAGCCTGTAGGTGGCAGTCCGGGAACCGCTCTTCCCAATCAAGCAATGCCAGGGCGTGATCAAGCCTCACCATGGTCGGCTGCTCCCTTTCATTACTCCAAGTATACCGCCGTCCATGGAGATGTATGTCTAGCAGCTGTAGAGCAGCCACCGTTTGCCTGAAACGCTGCATCGTCCTTCTGTTGATGCGACTGTTGTTCTTGTCAGAATCCTATAGTATTAGATTGAAGTCCCCAATGATGGCCCAAGGCCCCTGGCATTGGTCTCTGATCGCTTCTAGCTCCTCCAGGAAGTGCTCCTTGGCGGCTTCATCGTGCGGGCCGTAGACTACGGACAACCACCATGGATCTGCGCCATGCGTTAACACCTTGATCGTGGCGGAGTAGCAACCGATGTGCGGCTCCTGTAGTGCGACATCTGGAGAGCGTGCTGCCACAATTATCCCGCCCCTGGTGTTAGCCGCTAGCACATACGCGTAATCAATGTAATTCATTCCCAGCATGGAGGCTATTAGCCATTGGTTTACAGATTGTAGTTTAGTCTCAACTAGACAAACAACATGGGCGTGCGTGTCTCTCATCATTGTGCGCACGTTGTCCCGCCGGGCTCTATCGTTGAGCCCGCGAACATTCCAACACACAATGGTTGTGTTATCCATTGTTGTTGTCGACCGGGAAGCAAGCTGTTTAAGCCCGCGCACGACGGCGCCTCCTGCGGCCGCCGATGTGGCCATCGTCCGGGAACAGTTCCCTGAGCGCCTCGTCGTCCTCCGGGTTGTTTCCGAACAAGGCGTCGAATTTGTTCCTGGCAGTGGATGCGGAGAGTGGGGAAGCGTGTCCAAGGCGTTTGAGCACCAGATACTCCCCACGCTTGGACGCCGGAATCCGCGACAGACTCTGCGCCGCGATCCTCCGGCTTCACGTCGGCCTTTTCCTGGGCGTTTCTGCCGCCTTGACTGGTGATGGGCGCTTCAGTAGCGCCGTAGGCTTGGGCCTCTTGACCTTCACCGCGAACGACTTGAACCTTCGCTGCGCCGATGACGTGTCCTTCGGCGGCGATGGTGTAGTGCGCTCTGGCCTGTTGACTGGTGGCGTTATAGCCCCCTGTTCCCCGTCCGGCACCGTCCCGTCCCATGGCGGCGATTGGTGGGCTTTTGAACGATCGGCATCAACTGCTACGGCTTGACTAGCCTCCTGGGCCTCATGGGCAGGTGGGCCGTTGGACTGAGGTGTGCTCCCTTCATGGGTCGGCGGCAGTGGGCTTTTGTCCGGGCCACCCTTCGCCTATGTCCGGTCCCCCTGTGTCGACATGGCGACGTCCTTTGCCTTGGCTGCTTCTTCGGCTGCCAACGGACCATCGTCGACGTCGTCCACCACTGGGTCCCCTGAAAACGGCCGTGATTTGAATTGCACCGATTCTTGGGATCGCTATCGCTTCATCTCGCCGCTTTGTCAGTCCCCGCCGCCGCTTCGTCATAGACGTTGTCGCCGCCGCCCCCGGTATTTCCGGCGCATGGCCCGGGTGATTGGTGGCCGCTTGTCTTTGGGCTGCTCTCATCGGTGGCCACTGGCCTCCCTGGGCATCTCGATCTTCTACCGTGTGAAATTTGGTTGGGAGTATTGTCCGGTGCCCCCATCTATAGTGGTGGCGCAGAGCGGTTGTCGACCTTGGAAATCTCTCGCTAGGTTGGTCTTTGCTTCTTGTCTCTTAGCTTGCTTAGGACGCTTGAGACTTGCCGCGCGCTGCTACTGAACGCTTTTTTGACCAGCGAGGCGAGGCTGTTCGTAGCTTCCGATTCATTTGGGGAGCGGTACACGAGCCTTCCTGTGTGGGCCTAGCCTTTGGTGTGCCGGTACACGCCTGCGTGGGCCCTAGCGGTCCCGGTTTCTTTCCTGCCCGCCGCCGCCTGATGTCCCCAGAGCATTGCCGTCCGGCTCACCACGGCGGCAGGGGAAGGGGTAGATCTCTGTGCCGGAGTCGCGGTGGCCGTGGTGATGCCTGTTGTTCCTGCCATCCTCGGCTGGGTCGTCGGACGAGGATCCATCACCCCTGTAATCCGGCTGCGGCGAGTACTCATGAACGCATCTCAGGTGGACGATGATCCTATACCGCAGTGTGTCCTTCTTCCACAGGAACGGTTGAGTCCCGCGGAATCTGACCCCTCCGGTCTCCGCTGATCTGACCTCGTGCTCTGCGACATTGAGCCATATGATTTGTGGCAGGGAGCTCGGCTTATTCGTCCATGCTGTGAGGCGGAACGAGGATAGGTCGTCGCCGACGGCCATGATTGGCTCGATGCTTTGTATCCAGCAGTACGGCGTGAGGAGCTTGGCTGCGGTGTCTTCACGCCAGACGTGCGGCGGCACCCCCTCAAGCTCGATGGTGAGCTTGTACTGTAGCGTCGATAGGTTTGCGCGGCGCCCGATCGAGTCCACGGTAGGAGCACCGGGTGGCGTGTCGTTTGAGCGGTACCGGCGATGCCGCCCGCGACCCGGTCCTTGATCGCCGGTGAATCGCACAAGATGATGAATTGCTCGGGTAGAACTTCTTGACCCGGACATCGTCCGCCGCCACCCCTCGATGCGGCCATGACCCCAGCCAGAACCTCCGATGTGGAGCATCCAGCGGTGAACCCGCCGGGCTGCGCGATGAGGGCTTGGTGCGAATTGCGTCTCCGCTGGAGTCCGTGCTGTGTCGCTACTGGATGAAGCACTTTCGGCCTCCCCATGCCTAGTGGCCGGGTGGCGAGTGGTGCCTGTCGGCGAACTTCGGATCACGAGCTCCTCGGAGGATCGGTCGGGGAGTGGCAAAGGCTTTCGAGAGGTGGCGTCGGGCCCCTCGCGGTGACCCCATGCGGCGTGGCGGAGCCGTCGCCGCGACGCGCCTCGACGATCTTCGCCCGCCCCGCTGCCTGTACCCTCTGCCGGCGTGGTCTCTTGGCCGCTTGCGGTCCTTTGCTAGGTGTGTGCGAGGCTGTGGCGGTGGGACGACCGGTGGTGGCAGACGACACGTGGCCACCTGTGGATCAGAGGGAGAGGCGATTGAGGCGGCGACCATCGAATTCGATGGGATGAGGCGGCGGTGGGACTGT